>JAUEKW010134835.1:0-11713 GCA_032274785.1 Ajuga reptans
ACTTTTACTTATAAGTGATTTTTCTCACAATCTCTAATTTAATCACTTTTCTAAAAGTAAAAGCAAAGGAAAACACCCCTTAGTCTTTTTAGGCATTTGTTTTTGTTTTTGTTTTTGTTTTTTTTTTTTGAATCTTTTAGGCATTTGTTTTTTTTGTTAAAAAAGATAATTATAAACTACGCTTCTCTTAATTTTTTTTTTTTTTTTTTTAATTTTTTTATCGGTGTATTATTGGAATTCACTCATTTCCAGAGCACGCGGGCACTAATTTTACCCTTCTCTTCTTTCTCGACTGCAAAACACTGCAATACAGAGTGCCGCACTGAGAATCCGACGCTTCATCGGAGAAGACTGAAGAGATGGGTTACACGAAAGAGCAGCTTCTTGCTCGTTTACAGGTTAATTTGTCTTTTTTTTTTCATTATTTTTCCCCAATTACATGTGTCGAAATCTCAACGATGGAGCAATAGTTTGCCGCTGTACTTAAATTGATCTTAAAATATGCTTGTATTGTTAGGCATTCTTTACTTTGAAGATAGTTTTAGGAGAACTTAAGAAATTTAACAGCAGAAATTGATTTGATTTTTTTTTTTTTTTTGTATAAATTTTCTACCGGTGGGCGGCAGATTCCGTTTGATTAATCTACTTAAGTTGATGTATTGATCTTCGTAAATTTAGCGCAGTTGTAAAATCCGCTTGATTAACGATTATGTGCTTGTGCGGACGCGGCTAATTAACTGAAGTTAAACTGTTTGATAATTTTGCTAAATTAGTTTAGGAATGCACGAATGAGCTACTGTCGTTTAATTTTATACCAAGTTAGTTATGTTTACTCCATTCGGTTATCAGAAACACTGAGTTTGCATAGAAGATTTTGCTGTAAGTTCTATTAGTAATACGATACAATTTTTCCTAGTGATAACAATTGTTATATGGCATATTAAATTCCTGTTCTAAGTAATTGAACAGACTAAAATAACTTGGTGACTTTATTATTTGTGTTTGAGGGTGTTTGGCTAAGCTTATTTCAAACATTTTATAAGCTCCAATATCTTATAAGTTGTTTCAAGAGCTTATAAGATGTAATTTCTCAAAAGATCGTATAAGTTAATAAAGTGTTTGGATAATTGTGCTTATCAACTTGCAATTGAATGAGGGGTTTTAACTATGGATTGGCGGACTGATTTGTAATCCACCATCAAACACACATTTTGATTAGTGTGTGTGGTGTTTATGTAGTGTCTAGTGTGTGTGAAGTGTGTGGAGGAATTGTGTGTATTGTGCGTATGTATGTGTGTGTAGTGTGTGCATATGTATATAATTTGAGTGTGACTTATAAGATTCTCAGAAAATAAGATGGACTTAAGGTAAATTTTTTTTTTTTTTTTGAGCTTATAAGCTCTAAGAGCTTCTTTTTTTATCTTATTTTGCCAAACACATTTAATAGCTTATAAGCTCTCAAACATCTTATAAGATGTTTTTAGGAGCTTATAAGCTTAGCCAAACACCCTCCCGAGGAACTGGTTATCAAGTTCATACATTTTGCTTAATTTACTGTTTCATCGTAGAGTATAATATCTTTGCTGGTTTCTCCACAGGAGCTTCAAATAGATTTTGCCAAGTACGAGCATCCTGTTGTTTTGACTGTGGATGCTCAGGTAATGAACTGTTTGAACTATGTTTACTTTCTTATTTTTCTGGAATTTTATTGACCTCGTCTTCGGTATCAGGAAAAGTACGTTGGGCACATGAAAGGTGCATTGGCCAAGAATCTCTTCTTGAAGGTAAGTTAATCAACACGTGAGTGAATTCTCTTCCTCCCCTCCACCTTTGTTCTGGAAACCTGACTTTTGTACTTGAATTCTGTTCTATGATAGGATAAGAAACAAAGATATTATATCGTTTCCGCTTTGGTAGAAACGAAGGTAGATCTGAAAGGTATTTTAGCTTTTCTCGATTAGTTGTTTTGGTGCTTTTCCTAGCTGTATTTTTTTATGTATGCATAGATATGTAAAATCATGATTCTTCTTGTTCAATCAAAGAACTTTTCCACTTAGGTTGCGTTTGAATTGAAGGATTTGAAATCCGTAATAACAAATCCATTGATGGTTGTTTGGATTGAGTGGATTTAAAAGTTCATCACTCCCATTTTTGAAATAATTTGTCTGTCTTGGATGAGATTTGAAATCCGTGCATTCAAATACCTCAATTCATACACACCCTTAAAGTCCTTTTTTGTAGATTGAAAGTCATTTGAGATGCCAAATCACTAATGGTTCGATATCTGCAGTTCTGTCTCAGAGGCTTGGTCTGGGAAAAGGAGGTGTAAGGATGGCTCCAGAAGACGGACTTTCAGAGATTCTTCAGGTATCCTTGTTTATATGTGTTTAAGTTACTGGTATGCAACCAATGGGTCTTTTATAACAATATTATAATTACCTTGGCTTCTAGCTTTATCTGTGCAAACACTAAAGCACTCATTACACATCTGTATCTTAGCATGTCTGTGATCCCTTTCCTTGTAAAGACATCTTCTTATCATTATATATAAATAAAGAGAAAATAGAGACAGATGATTTTTAATTAGGAACGGGAGAAAATTGAGCAATGACTTTTGAGGGTTTTTTTTGTTCAGATGCTGCTGATCTCTGTTCAGCATTAGTTATCAAAGGTTGATGCACTAAGATGCATCGGAACTGACTAAAACTCCTTTACGAAAACTGAAGATAACTTCTTGTCTCCCCTGTTTACATGGCTAATTGGGCAATTAACTCTGCATTCTGCAATAATGACCTCTATTTTTTCGCCTCTCTTTTCTCTGGGCTACTTTTGTATCTGATTAGTGATTTCTGGCATTATTGGAATCTAATCATCCCATGCCACTGTCTACATAAAAAAAATCAGATATAAGTGCTTATCCTGCAAATAAGTGTGTCATTTCTTAATGTGGGAATATTTTCATTCAGAAATATTAGACAATTTTATAATTCGTTTTTATCTGGTTTAATGATTCTAAGATAGGGCTTATTTCTCTTTGCATTTATTTGATTTCAATTTTAGGTACCACTAGGTTGTGTCACTCCTTTTGCACTTGTGAATGAATCAGCAAGGTATGTATCATTTTGGTCTTCTGGTTAACCTTGTGATATGTTTATGCTGTCTATTACATATTTCTTTGGGAATATGAAAATGTACCTAAAGTTATTTTCCATTTTGCTTTGGTGTAGGAATGTTTCTTTATTGTTAGATCAAGGATTCAAAACCCAAGAGTGTTGTATCTTCCATCCATTGTCGAATGATATGTCAATTGGTAAGAATTAGAATTTTTCAGTTCCACTTAACAATACCAACTGTGAGTCTTGGTGTTAGCTCTCCCACGATATTCTTGCTTAATCAAAATGGTTCAATTATTTAACACCATTAAATTTTCAGTCCTTCAATCTTCTATCCCTTCTCATATGATCTTAGAATCTTATTTCTCGTACAACGATGCTTTTGTACAGCTCTTAATGCTCGTGATCTGGACAAGTTTCTTATTTCAATTGGAAAAACCCCTGCCTATGTTGACCTTGAGGTAATATTGAGATCGGTTGGTTGCTGGCTCTCTTCTTTTCATTTTAGTCTAATTGAACTTGTGTTGTTGCTTTCATAGGCCAATCCTGCTGTAGGGAAGGATCAACCTCCAGATCTAGCAAATCTTGTTCCGTCTGATACAACAGTGCTGGCTGACCCTCCAGCAAAACAGGGATCTTCTCAAGTTCCTGAAAAAAATCATATATTGGCAAATAACCAACCAGGAGTTGTTACAAGTACATGCTCTGTTGCTTCATTTTTTAACTTTTTCCTCAAATAAATTCAAAATTTTGCAATATTAATTTGTTAGTACTTTTATCAAGGTTACTTTCTTATGGATGTAGTTGGGTTTCAAGTACACTTGTTACTTTTAATTCACATAAACGAGGTTCACATGTTTCCCGCATCACAAGCTACTCATATCAATCTACTTGAAATAAGCTTAGATTTAGAGCTCTTGTAGAACTTAAGAATGACATAAGTAATAATCTCCTCTTAGGCCGCGACTTGCAAGGAGGGACATTCTTTTTGTTTAATGAATTTTTAATGGCTACACTAGAATGAATGCCTCCCCCCCGAAATTACAATTTTGTTATGTGATAGCTAACGTTGATTCCTGATCTTTTATTAGCGACGAAGTCTGCAAAACCATCTAATGCTTCTACAAAGGAGAAATCATTGGGTGGTGTGAACACGTCAATCTCCTATGCTGACCCTGATAAATTTGTTGAAGAGATCCTGGAGAAGACGAGATCCATATTTCTCTCAAAGGTCAATAAAATATTTCGTCATGAATTGATTGGTTTGGTGATATGCTCGCTCATCTTGTTTTTGTCCTCCCTCTAATAATAGATTAACGTGGAAGAGAACGAAGAGAAATATCGAGAACAGCTTGCTACTGTGGTTTCGAACAACATAAACAAACAACTTGGAGGGGAGTTGAAGAACCTTGCTGTGAGTAATAGAATCTCCTCCGGCAACTCCTGATTACTTATAGATTATATATCTGTACCGTAGTAGCAGTGATAGCTTTGTTGTATATATTAAATATCTATCCCTTTCATTAGTTATTATTGACTTCCAATTTATCTTCATTTGCATGTAAATACTTGCAGACAATATTCAAGAACACAGCATATACAGAAGGCTTCATAGCTGGCATTCATCATCAGCCCAACAGAAAGTAAAATCAGTAACATTCATCGAATACAGACAGCAATTTTTTCTGCATTCTTTCGAATGCTGTACTTCTCGAATTAAGGTCATTATGTGGGACTAAAGTTTCACATTACAAATTCCCATTTGTAAGCTTATCCCTTTTATAATACTTAATCGCTGCTTGCCCTGGTCTTGAACAGTAGAACCAAGTAAATATCATTCATTTTCCCTGTGCATTTGCTGCGTGCTTTAAAGAATATTACATCTGCGTGAATCAGCTTCTGAAAACAGGCACATATAACTTATTACTTGGTTTTTCGAATCAGCATAACATGGTGTTAGTATTGCTTCACTTTAATCTGATTATATTTGTGTGTGTGTGTGTGTGTTGAAAGTTGTACAACTATAGCCTTGCATGATGGCAGTGCATCTTACAGAACAGATCCATTATAGTCAGGTTCGGTCCTCACCGTGGTGATGTGGGGCCCCATTGCCTTGTGAATGAAGTGGCCGGTATCTGGACCGGAAAGGCCACATATTGGCCAGCCGTCTTAGCCTCCAACACCGTTGCTCCCTGCTATCTTCATCATGATTTTCATCGGACTCATTTCCCCGACTAGCACTTGGAATTTCCAGTGCGTGACGACAGACTGGACAAGAATTGTGGAGCCTTAGCCATGGAATTATGCAATCAGAATGGAAGATATGGTTGCATGGTAGTTCCCTTGCTTCAATTCCTACTTCCAATTCTTCCTTGCAAACTGGGCACTCTGAGTCTGTCTTTAAATGGGTTGGAGCAATTTTTATAGTTGGAATGGCATTGATTGCCGAATCCGGTGCTGGGGGCGGGCCTGGCCGGTCATTCTGGGTCAGTTCTTCGATGAGTTGATGTAGTCCTATCCCGGCAAAGTAGTTTCTCGGGTCCAGGCCTGGTGGGATTTGCCTTCCTTGGAGAATGTTTGGGCTGTCAGGGACTGGGCCTGTGGGCCGAAGAATTATCCAGGTTCTGGGCCGGGCTAGGATCCCGCTTTCTGGGCCCCAATCGTCTTCCTCCTCATCGTCGAACAATCTAGTTCTTCTCCTGGGCCAAAGCGAGTTTCGGCCAGCAGCCTCTTCTGAGTCCCTATGGCGTCGTCTTCGCCTCCCCTGGGCCCGTGTTTGGTCCATAATGGAGGCTCTATCGGCGCCTCCATCTGGTTGGGGATTGCGCGGAGGATCAAGCAGGAGGGCCATTGCTTCAAGAATACGAGCCTGCGGAGAAGGATCAAAGGCAGTGAACTCGAGAACAGGCTGGGGCCTAGACATGTTGATTTCGAACAGGAACTGGCCTAAGCACCGGGGACAAATGACATCGGACGGACCGTCGGATTCGATTATGACCGTCCGATGGCATTGGTAGCACCAGTAGAGGTTGAAGTTTCTGGTTCCATTAGCTCTATGCGGAGGGCTTAAAGACATGATTGTCTGGAAATTTTATGCTGCAAATGAGAGAAATTGGAATTTTCTGAAAGATGGATGAAAAAGAGGCATTTGTTGAATATATGGGTTCTCAACAGTTGTGGTATTATTAGGGAAAGGGATTACTTTTTAAAGTTGCATGAAGTGATTCTTTTTTTGGTTTCTGCTTCTTTAGAAAGAAAAGCATTAGACAAGAAAATGGAAGTCCTCTCACCCAATTATCAATTATTTGTCACGTTGTTTAATTATAATTAACTTGTGGAATGTGTTTTAACGTTCTTTTTTTCTTTTCTTTTTTAAAAAACGAGCTAACTAATTTTTTTATGTGGAACTAAAGATTCTTTTCAGCTTAATTAGTATTGACTAAGGAAAAAATAAGGGTGAGTCTAGGACTTGATTTGTTCGAAATAGAAACCTACCATTTATTTCTTTATAAAAAAATAAAAAAAAGTCCAAACGTCGTATAGCACTTTGTCGAAAATTTTTAAGTGAGCTCGATTAAAAGAATAGGCTGCTAGATAAAAGGACATAATTTTAATCCTAAGCTTAACAACGAAGTAGGAGTGTGATATATTTATAGTTTAGTAGGTTTTAAAACGTCAAATAAACATGTTAGATTTGGGCTTGGCGAAAGGTTTATTAGATATAATCTCTCTTTTAAAAGTCTTCGTCTATCTCCGACTACCATCTAGACGCTAGACAGTTTTCGACGACAATGTTTTTTCTCTATTTCTTCCCGCATAACCCCGCATTGACCCGATTAACACCGCATAAGTCCTAATTAGGGGCTAGGACCCGATTAACACCGCATAAGTCCTAATTAGGGGCTAGACCCTAGTCTGCCGCCTGTCTAGCGCTTAGCATCTTTTAGAACATTGGATATAATATGTCAATCATAGACTAAAAAAAAAAAAACTCGTTCACCTAGAAAATTCATATGAACAAAAATTTATAGTTTATAGAAGGTCCTAAAATCATTAAATCCAGCTGGGGCTTTAAAATAGAAAGTCGATAACAATTTCCTCAATTGGGAAGAATAATTTACCCCTAGTAAGTAATGAATTTGAAGCCTCTGCAAATGCATTAATAAATAAGGGCTCCACCACAACGACTTGACCCCAAAATTATGAGGATAAGTCTTTGAAGCTTATGTGTGGCTATAGCTTTATCTCTGCTCTTCTTCCCTAAAATTCTCACTGTGATTTTAGCATTGTATTGTATATCACTGATCATACATACCAAGGTATCTCTAAACTCTATTTCATTTTAATATTCTCTTTGTTGTAAATTCTCGGTGCACTTATTAGTTTTTTTGTTCCATCTGTTTTTTATTGACATAATTGTAGTAAAGAATATTTTCTATCTTCTAAAGATTGAATTACTCAACCTGCAGCATCTTCACAGCTGAACAGATTTTAAGGTATGCATTCCTATGATTAATTATTCCTTGTTAGATGATTATTGTAGGAGTATTGTTTTAGTTTTTGTTATTCTTGACTGTGTTATTTCTGCATTCTCACATCCAAACTGACTTTAGGTTATTGTAACAATTAGTGATTATTGATTTATTCTCTCGGTAAAGAATACATGTTGTCCTGTTATAGAAAATTATTTCCTTCTGGCTTATTCTTAAATTAGTTTTATTCTATCTTAAAACTTATAATGATAATAAGCATAAATGTTATTTACTGTTCTGTATCTTTATAACAATTGGAGCAGGTTAGAATGGCAGAGAGTGTTGTATCATTTGTTCTGGACCAGCTTGCAGTGTTCCTTCATGAGGAGCGACAACTACTAGGGGGGCTCGAACGAGAAGTCCAGTACATTCATGATGAAATGATGCAGATGAGGGAATTTATCAGAGTTGCTGATGCTAAAGAAGACACTAACCCCACCCTCAAAGAATGGCTTAGACAGCTCCGCGAGATCTCCTTCGATGTCGAAGATGTCCTTGATAAATACACTCTTCAATTTGGACGTCGTCGTGATGCAAAAGGGTTCACCGGCTGTGTAAAAACTGCTTATGCCTCGACTAAGAGTTTGAGAGCCCGGCGCCAAATTGCTTCTGAACTCCAAAATATCAAGTACAGATTGAAAAATGTCTCAAGAACTCAGCAGAGATATAAAGATATGTATGATGTCTTGGATCATGGCTCTAGCTCTGCCGCTCCAACAAATGAAGGGTATGATGGTCGAGGAGATGCCTTATTCTTGGATGAAGCTGATGTTGTCGGGATTGAAAAGCCAAAGAAACAACTTCTTGAGTGGATCATGGCGTCGGATGATGATGGACTCGAAGTGATCTCAGTCGTGGGAATGGGAGGATTGGGTAAAACCACCCTAGTTAAGAAGGTCTTTGATGATGAATCGGTAAGGCAAAGTTTCAATCGACATGTTTGGATTGTTGCTTCCGACTACACAGATGTCAAACATCTCTTGACAAACTTGATCAAGAAATTGGTTGGTGAAATCAATGAATCGCCACCACGGGGACTTGAAGACATGACTGTGGATGAGATGAGAAATTTCACATATGAGTTCCTCAAAGGAAAGAAGTACCTATTCGTGGTTGATGACGTTTGGAAATTACCTACATGGGAAGTAATCAAATTTGCACTTCCAAAAAGAGATGCTCATGGTTGCATTATCATCACCACACGTTTTAGCAGTATAGCCAAGGCTGCTTGTAATGAGACAAATCATGTCTATGAGTTGCACCCTCTACCTATAGAAGAATCGAGGAAGTTGTTCTACGAAAAGGCATTTCCTAGAAAATTGGGCCCTCCTGATTATTTGCGAGAAATTGTTGAAAATATCTTAAAGAGATGCGAGGGTTTGCCACTAGCAATTGTCGTAATTGGTGGGCTCCTGGCTACAAAGAACAAAAGAGTGGAAGAATGGGACACGTTCAATAGAAGCATTACCGATGAATTAGATGAAGGTGGCAGCCTGAATAGGGTGTGGAAATTACTCTCCCTTAGTTATAGTGACTTGCCTTACTATCTCAAGTCTTGTTTTTTATACCTCAGCATTTATCCAGAAGGTGGCTTATTGTTTAAATATGAAATATGTAGACTATGGTTGGCGGAAGGATTTGTGCTATCAAAAAAAAATAAGACAATGGAAGAAGTAGCTGATGAATATATCAATGAACTTGTTAGTCGAAGCCTTATTCAAGTGGCAGAGAGAATGCCTGATCGAGAAGAGGTATCTACAATCCGTATCCATGACTTGGTACGAGAATTCATTACTACAAAGTCAAGGGAACAAAACATGGTAACTATATACAATGGAGAAGTGGGGATGCAGTGGCCTAATAAGGTCCGACGCCTTGTGATTCAGAAATTCGTTAACTTTCCCATGGAAACAATCAACTTCGAATGTCTTCGCTCTTTGGTTTTTCTGGGCGATGAAAATCAGGTGGTGTGTGACACACTTAAATGTTTGGTTAGCAGATGTCGGCTTTTAAAGGTGTTGCACTTGAATGGAGCTTCTTTACTAGAAACTATCCCAAATGAACTTTTCAAATTATATCATTTCAAGTACCTGAATTTAAGTGGAACGGCTGTCAAACTCATTCCAAGGTCGATAAAGTATCTTTTGAATCTGGAGACTTTAGATATCTTTAGTTCTAATGTTACTGAGTTGCCTATGGAAACTTTAAAGCTGCACAAACTTAGACATCTCTATGTTTACAACAAGCAGGACATCCATGTATTTCACGATTTTAAAGGGGTTAAGGTTCCAAGTGACATAGGTAATTGTTTGCTGTGTCTGCAAGCACTTTTCTGTGTGGATGCAGAAGGGATTGATGGCATTAAAATTGTGAAAGAGATAGGGAAGCTGACACAGTTGAGGGCATTAGGCATCGTGAAGTTGAGAAGTGAATATGGAAAGGACCTCTGATCTTCCATTGCTAAGTTAATCAATCTCCGCCAATTGATAATCTATTCAACTGAAGATGGTGAGAAGTTGGACCTGGACTATTCTCTTTCTTCTTCGGCCAGTTTGCCATTTCTAAGAATACTTAATCTTCGTGGGTACTTGGAGAAAATACCCCAATGGATACCGTCTTTAACTGGCCTCACCACTCTCTACTTGCTTTGGAGCAAATTGAGGGATGATCCGATCAACAGCCTTGAAGATTTGCCCAATTTGGCATACCTGTCAATTCATGATGCCTATATTGAGGGATTGAGTTTCAAAGCCAACAAATTCCAGAAGCTTAAAACATTGTGGATCGTAAGATTCAGATGCCTGAAATGGGTGATAGTGGAGAAAGGCTCCATGCCCGTTCTTCAACAGTGTTCTTTTCAGAATTGCAAATTGATGACAGAGCCACCTCAAGGTATCGAGCATTTGGCCAATCTTCAGCTTCTTCAATTTGCCAATATGGCAGATGAATTTTTGGAGAAAGTTAGACAAGAGAAAAGAAATGAAGAGGATAATTGGAGGCTCGCTCGTGTTCCCAACATTCGTTTCCTCAAGAGCGAAGGGAAATGGATGCCGGTATAAGAGTTTACAAGTTGCGTGCCTAGGAGGAAACTAATCGGAGAGCTAGATTAATTGGACAAGAGACACACCAATGTAAGCTATCAAGTTCTGTTTCATTAAATTCTGCCCTTGAATGGTTTGCAAGTGCTTTAGTTCTCTGTTGTTGCTTTTTTTCTATCTTCACTAATTTGGAAATAAAGGATTAAATGTACATTCTGATATTCATGGTAAGAATTAATCCATAGTTGATTAATCAATGTAACAGTAGTAAGTTGTGTTTCTTTTTTCGTATTTGAAGTAATTTCCTCAATTTACGCTTTCTTACTTCTCTTTCCCATGTATAAATAAATATCTCAAACCAAACATTATGCTCAATTTTTTTCATTTTAAATTAATCTATTAATTGTTTTAGTAATTTTTCTATAAAAAAACAGTTTTCTTGTAAGTTCTATTACTATTTTTTTTCACAAGTCTAGTAAGACACATATTCTTTTAATAATAAATTTAATGTATTGAATTTTTACGTTCTAGCCCACCACATCACTAAATCCTAGATCTGTCCACACATATATATATATATATATATTATCAAATTATTATAATTAGATAAATGCCTTGGTTTGGGTTTCCTAGGGAAATTCTTCCCTACTTGTACGGGCATTGCCCCCACCACGTGAGGGCAATGTCCGTACAAGTAAATAAGAATTTTCCAGTTTCCTACAACTTTATTACTATCTCTAACCCATTAAGAGTTTGCTTGTTCGGGTTCACAAGCCCAATCAATATGTAAGAACACCAAACAGGACGGTTTTAGGGTCTGATTTTAATTTAATATATTGTTATCCCTAATTGTTGTATGTGCTGAATTTAAATATATTATAATTCTATTATGTACATATATATAATTGAGGATAACTTTAAATTCTACTATGTCTAATACATCAGTATTTCATGGTAAATTCTATATGTGCATTTGTTACATTTATGGTGCCAGTCTAAATTTCTTACTGTTCATCATATCGTTTTGAAT
>JAUEKW010134856.1:0-11711 GCA_032274785.1 Ajuga reptans
GTCCCATAACTCTCGAATTGATCCACATTTAGTCATTTTTACGCCGGCGGTGACCGATTTCGTCGAAAAATCGCACGTGCAGGTCCCGTGACTCATTTTTCGGCCGATTTTGTCGAACGTGTAATTTATGAAGTATGAACAGAAGCCTTTAATGATGTGGAATTTAGATTTTTTATTTTTAAATTTTTTTTTAGATTTTTTTTTAAAAATTTTATGTCACTTGCCGGAGCCACGTCGGATAAAATCGACCGAAAAATGAGTTACGTGACCTGCACATGTGATTTTCCGGCGAAATCGGTCACTGCCGGCGAGAAAAGGACTAAATGTGGATCAATTCAAGAGTTACGGGACTAAATTAAATTCTTAAATTTTTTTTGGGACAAATTGTACAAGCCAAAAGTTACGGGACCAAAAGTGCTTTTAGCCCCAATATGTGACATATGTCTATTGGTGATGTTATCATAACGTCATTGTTGGGGTTTCCCAACAAAGTCCTACATCGAATATTCAAGGAAAAGATCAAGGGAAATATCATGTGCATATAATGAAAGAAGTATCTCCATTGGTATGAGGCCTTTTGGGAGTTAGCCCAAAAACAAAACCATGCGGGCTCCGACCCAAAGCGGACAATATCATACCAATATGGATACAGGGGCCAGCAGGGCCCAACAAATGGTATCAGAGCCATGGCCCCGGACTAAATTGATATGGTGGAGATCCTCAGAGTGCCAAACAAATCGACAGTGGAACCTTGAGGGGACGACATGTTCGGCTCTACGGACCAGGTGCGGTGCACCTTGGTAGGGCAGGCTCTCCAGCGGCGGTAAACCACGGACTCCAAGTAAGGGGAAGTTCCCAGATGCGGTGGAGATGGCTAGTCGACTGGATGGAGTAGGCTCATCGAGCAATGATACGCCATGAGTTTCACATAAGGCGTGTGCAGCATCGCAGTGATCGCAGTGAATATGGGTAGTCGACTCGATCGAGCAAGTCTCTTCCGAAGAGAGGAGGACGGTGAATGCCGTTTGAGGGGAGGCTCGGTGGTCCTTGTTTGAAGGGGAGGATTGTTGGGGTTGTCCAACAAATTCCCACATCGAATATTCAAGAAAAAGATCAAGGAAAAGCTTATGTGCATATAAGGAAAGAAGTATCTCCATTGGTATGAGTCGTTTTGAGAATTAGCCCAAAAATAAAATCGTGCGGGCTCCGGCCCAAAGCGGATAATATCATAACAATGTGGAGATGGGGGCCCAGCAGGACTCAACAGATATTTTATATATGTGTCACATGTTAATAATATTAAAATAGAAGATAAAACACTATCTCATCCCGCTATAGTCGTGTACATAGTCGCACATTGATAATGGCAAAATCAAGCGACTGTATCATCTACTATTTTGTAAGTACAATCGTGGAATTTTTTTAGTTCACTTTTTTAGTAGATTCTTCCTAGGGCTGCAAACGAATAGAATTTTCATTGAACAACTCGTTTATTTGAATAAACGAACAAAATTTTGAGCTTGTTTTATAAATGAATAGAGCTTGAACATGATTGACTCGTTCAATTAAAGCTCGCAACAAGCTTGTTTGAAACCCAATTAATAATAACAGTAATAATAATAATAATAAAAATACTAACAAAAACAACAATATTCATAGTACATATAATATAATATTTTTATACTATCTCTTATTATGATGAACATTTGGTTAAATTCGTTTATTTGTATGTAGATTTAGGAAAATGTGCGATTATTTGATGTTCGTGAACAAAATAATTAGTTGTTCACGACCATAAATATGTGCAAACATTGTCAAACACGTTCACAACCATGCAAACACACTCAAATACAGTTCGGCGGCCACCATTGTCAATGTCTCAACCTTTTTCTAATAAACAAACGTTAAGGAGATTTGGCCGGTGTTAAGGTAACACTTTTTATTTTGATTTTAATTTAAGTAAACAGTAAGAGATATTATAAAAAAATAGGGGACCGACAAAGATCCAAGTGGGGATGGGGATATTGCTCCTTGGTTTCCTTTTTTGGGACATTACTTCCCTTTTAGTTATGTTTTACAAAAGATATGCCCTATCTTGATTATACAAATTATAACAATTCTACCAATGTTTAAAAAAAAAAAAAAAAAAAAAAAAAAAACTACCGTTCACCTTCCTGCCACTCTTCTGATAGGCCAGATAGGATTATCTATTTCAGATGACGTTACATCTCGTATTCCTAAATAACTACTACATATCACGTGTATTGAGTGACATTATTATTTAACATGTTACATGTATTGAAAGAAATGGAATATACATTTTTTCTTTCCACTACGATATTAGTAATTTTAATAATTGAGATGTAACAGTTGGGGTGTGTTTGGTTAGGGTTGGGGGTAGTTGTTGTACTGTAGGATGGAGGAATTAGGTGGGTGTAAGTGGTTGGAGAAGTAAAAATATGTGTTTGTTTTAGAGGTTGAAGTGTTGATTAATAATATTTAATTAGAATATGTGATGTGGTGTGTATAAGAGAATGTTGATTGATGAGATAGTGATTGGAGTAATGTGATGTATGTAAGTAGATGTTGATTGATGAGAGAGAAAGAATGATTGAGGAGGTTGAGTCAACCACCTTTATAACAAAAAAACAATCGTGGTTGGGACAATCAAAATGGATTGTTCCAACCCTAACCAAACACACCCTTGGTGAAAGGAAAAGAAGTTAATGAGGGGTTTGAAACTTATTGAAGCAAAAATAGTGAAGAGAAAAAGGTGTTCTATTTTGGAAAAAAAAGCACTAATGTTACTTTATTTGTTGGTTCATGAATGATTAAACCAACTTACAAAATGCCCAAAATCGTCTAAAACAAAGCTCTCACTTTCTATTTCTTAATAAAACAACAATTTAAATTTATAATATACGAGAATTCACATTACAATTCAATCTAAAATCAATTAAAGAAAACTTGCAAATTCCCACTACATTATACATCTCTAGACAATATATGCAGTCTTACACATGCTTGGTGAGGGACATTATCCTGAGTAGGTCAGTCTACCTGTTCTTGTATAATTACATTCCAAGTGCAAAATAATTATATTTTCCCAATTGAAGTTATTTTTAGTTTTTTTTTCTAATCATATTTTTTTGTTATTGAAAATATATTTTGCATATCGCCATTAAAAGTTACCCACTGATGGAAATGTTTGCATTTCCCCAGTCCAATCTTGAGTGCCACTATAATTGTATTCTACAAGATGATCGAAATGTAAAACATGAAACATGAACCCTAAATCTATAACTTATGGATCTTGAATCACGAACCATTGGAATGTGAACTCTAAACTACAAACTCCTTAACCATAAAATCATGAAGCGTGAATATAATATATCTTATTCCGAAAAACTTAAACTTACTTAATCACGAAAAACTTTATGTTGGGTGGTTTGACGTTGTTTCAGTACAAATTAAAACAACATCGTTTTAAACGACACAAAATTACCTGTTTCATTATGTGTTTTATCTTGTGTTTCACAATGTCGGGTATTGAATGATGTCACTAATACGTATCATTTGTTAAATATTATGTAACAAAAGATGAAAAAAGTATTGAAATAGTGGATCCGAATTATATTAAAACGATGTTATTTGATACTAAGCACAAGGTATAGGACTGGACACCTGCCAGAGAATCAATTTCCCAAAATGTAACATAAAAACTGTGCAATTTTCTCTGTTTTCTGCAATAATCTCTACACTTTACGATGGAGTTGTCCCAATTAAGATTCTATTGGGGGGACGACAGGTGTACATAGTTAATTGGCTAAAGGCATCTCTTTCAACTCAAATACTCATTATCGCTGGTCAGCACGTGTTGTAAACTCAATCACGTGACGTCATTTGGAATAAACTTTGCACCGAAGGGAGGAAGTCAATGGTGCACCTAATGTGAATCGAATACTTTGTAAATTTTATCTATTGTACTAGATTACTAATTTATAAGAATTATTTTGGATAATGGAATTATGAAGTATTGAACTTATAATATGACGTTGGATCAATTATACTAGATTTTGATTCATTTACTCCAATACACATACTGAAAAGAATGATTCTACGCATGAATGTGAGATCCATCGATTTTATTTTTAAATTAAGTTTTGATAGATTTAAATCCATTTTTAATAGTTAAATACTTTTGTTTCAAATCGTCCAATCAAATGCAATCTTATAATTGTTTCTGTTCCGGATTTTGAGCTTTATATCTCACCTATACAAGTTCGCTGTTTTACCGTAATAGGAAATTAGGAATTACAAATTCCTCCAAAAAGCAAAAAAAAAAAAATAATAAATAAAAATAATAATAATAACATAAAATCTTCAAACTTCAGCGTTGATTCTTTGAACTATTTCAACAGTAAATTTTGTGGATTAAAAGTTTTTTTTAGGAAGTACTGTGGATTAAAGTTAAGTATCTGAAATCTTTGAAATTATTTTGGCTAAATAGATTTAAATGATCTATAAACTTTTATATCTTATAAAATATTTTAAGTATAATATATTTTACCTTATCAAAGTGCTTGAATAAAATAAGATAATGGAGTTTTAAAATGTAATTACTTGACGATTGTGTCATTACATTTAACAAAATTCAAGGAGTTTATCCAAAACAAAAAAAAAAAAACAATAAAGAGTGGGTCTTGTGTGTGGTGGTCATACAGAGTGACGGAGTGTGGCGGAACGTACTTTTAGTGATATTTTTGCCCCAAAAAGTGATACTTTTGTACATAAATGTAATACTTCCGATACAAAAAAGTATCTTTTTTTTTGTAAAAAAAAATGATACTTTTATCAACAAAAGTAATATTTTTTTCTATCACACGACCGTCACATCGTGTGACGGTGTCAAACAACTTTGTTAGCTAGAATTTTGGAGTCTTTCCAATATGAGATTGGCAAGACCCCTTTCAACCGTGATTGGCTAGAATCAACCATCATCACTACACCCTTTCTTCGTGAACCACAAAACCAAATACGACTGATCCATCTCTAAACACAAATTACTCGTCATCTTAATTTAGGATGAAATACGATCTTATTCTGAAAATTTTACAAAAAAAATTAATGATCTCATAAGATCAATTAAATAGCGTCCAAGTTGTTTCTCTATTTCAAACCAAATGGTATTTTAATAGGCAAAGTTGAGTTTTACTTTTTTCCCTGAACAAGTTATCTCTCAGCATTTGTCAATCGGATTCTTAAATTGAAAAGTATGTCCTCCTCTGTAGGGGGAAATATTCCCCTATTTACGATGTACATAAATTAATGTGTCAATTACATATGTGTATGATAGGTCTAATATGAAATCAGCCCTCCACAACATAAAACATAATAAGGCAATAAGTGTACCTATTAAAGAAATTCGGGGTACTTCGGTAGATTCCTTTGGATCGTGATGATGATGTTTGCTAAGACCTGCAAAACAAGACCGGAGGTTGGCCCGGTGGAGATCCTCCGACGCTCAAGTCAGTTAACTCATACGTGCACAACAATGTAACAGTAGAAGAGCTTTTTGAGTATTAAACGTGTTTAACATTTTTCAAGTATTATTGGGGGGTATTTATACTAACTGATCCAACACCTTGGGGGTAGAATAGTAAACCTACCCTACACCAATTATTGCTCGACACGTGTCCCGTACAGCTCTGCGTAGGTCGGTGATGGTGTCAGAAAAGGACACCATCTGTCCCTATGACGGGATGACACGTGGAGGGCGTGTGTCAGGAGATACGAGGTTACCTAGGCTTTGCACGTCTGTGGCGGTGCAATTACCTCCTCAGCTCTGTAAGTCCGACGTGCTTGAGTGCCGAAGAAATGACCTCAGCTCTGCACGTCCTGACCAGCCTATGCGCCAATCATGACTTCAGCTCTACACGTCCTTGTCATCCTACGGCGATGAGCAGACATCAGTTCTGCACGTCATGGATGACTTGTGCCTGCCCTGAAGTTCCCGTTAACACGCCCTGGGACCCTGGTCCAGACTTTCAATAATACGGTGGGTCCATCGTGCAGGATAGGGGGAGTGGGTCCGGCTCTGTAGTCCACTTTTACCCTATCAGTGTAGATATCCCATCTCTAAATTATAGATGATATAAATAGTTGTATCCTATGAGATATTGACACATCAGCTCGTTGTACCCACCGTAAATAGTAGAACAAAACTGAGGAGGGAGAACACGGTTATTAATCAAGAAGTGTTTTTTTTTTTTTGGGTGAATGAAAAGATGTGGAAACAAGTTTGATTGAACTAAGCACACACAATAATTCGAAAGGATAAAATTTCAACTGTTACAAATAATTGCCAATCAAAATCAAAGGGGTCGCCTCTAAAAGTAAATAGTGGGGTTTTTGGATAAACGTATCAAAACTGATTATATGTTAAAATATCAACTATTTCACTTATTACATAGACTACTTAGGTAGGTAATAATCGGGTGATTCTATGCTACATGTGCAGGCACTACCTGCACCACTCACATCTGAATATTTTATTAATATATTTTATATTAATAAAATATTCAATTGTGAGAGGTGCAGGCACTACCTGTACATGCATCATAGAATTTTCCGTAATAATCTCATCTCATATAACCATGAGGTCCATGACCACCTTGATAATGACATAACATATAGTATACCATCATTTTCAATGTACTAAATATCTTTAGACTCCATAACTATAATTCAATAAATGAATCATAAATTACGAGTAAAATATACATTGTGATGTCAACTAGAAATTTCTCCTGCATAATCCTCCTACATTTCATACTGTATCATCTCATTGCTACCACGTGGAAATATTGACCGAGTTAGATGAAAAATGTAAATTATATTCTCAATTAAGGGAAAACTTAAGAATAGACAAATCACACGCAAGAAAATAATTTTTTACATAATACGGTAAAAGATGCAAGAGGATTATATATGAGATGATCCGAATCGTCGTTATGTTGTCTCAAAGGGGATAGATTGCCTTTTCTCACAAATAAATTATGCAACAAGAAAAAAAGCAGTCTGCTCAAAATTAATTGAGTTGAGTCAAAACGGCAAGAGATTAGCTGTAAAACTCATTAACCCTACAGAGGCCATTTAAAGAAAAAGCAACTTGTCAACAAAATAGGGGGTATAATGTATGTACATAATTGTGTAGAGATGATGTCACATAATGGGACAGTAAATAAGTAAGATTTTCGTGCTAAATATGTTAGGCTTTGCTTGTTAAACAAGCCTGTCAGAAGGGCACTGCCACTCTTCCAGTGATTCAGAGATATGTATCAGTTTCAACACACGAGGATGCATGTGTCATCATGATGATGTATAATGCATCATCCAGTTGTACCTCTCTACTGGTACAAGTCAACAGAGCAGCAATATGAGGCTGCAGTTCAAGTTTACATATAAGATGGGCTTGGCGTAGTGTTCAAAAAACACTTGAGTAATTAGGCTGCCAAATTTATGCAATAATAGCATTCAAAGTATTTTCTGCAGAGTACACAATTCCCTCTTTTGGTAAAACATAATACCAAAAGATTTAGCCAACCTTAGTGGTAGAGAAGAGGTACTAGAAGCTCGAGGTTTCATGTTCGAGCCTCACTAATGGTTTGTGCGATGAATTGTTTATATGCCCAATATTGGGTTGATGTTCTCAGCCCATCGAATGGAGGATGTGCACAACAGTAATTTACTGTTGAATGTGATGAGGGTGGGGACGACAACATTCATTTCTCATCCCTACACACCTTTATAATAATACCAAACAATCACTAACTACCCTATTAATTTGACTATTACAGTACACATCTTACCATACTCCATCTCATTTCATTTCCTTTTTGGACTCCAAAGTCCTCCGAATTTCAACATCTGGATGAGCTACATCCACCTACGTCCTAAAACAAACATACCCTTATTGATTTGTGTATTGAATTATTTATATGCCCTTTCAGTCTTGATAATTACAAGTTGAAATTTGTACTCCCTGCTGTAATCTAGAGAAGATACCCAGAGGGACACAAGACTAGACATATGATGACGCCTTCATTCAATGATGCAGCTATGGCTATGGGTATAGTCTAGGCACAATTTGTACAAAGTTAAAATGTTGACTAGGGAGTAGAGACCATAAGCACAATAATGAGGTCCTGATTAATGAAATACTATTTAAAACTCAACCCTTGAACTGAAGTCAACTTTTGTATTGTGTGTGTGTGTGTGTGTGTGTGTGTTTTGTGTGGCATAATGTCCAATTTGAAGTCAATTAACTTACAGCATAGTGTACAACAATAATTTCTCACCTGTGGTTAACCTATATTTTCGACTTTGGTGAGGGAATCAATGAAAACAAGAATATAGTTGGAATTTTTTAATAAAACATAAATTGTAAAATTTTAATCAAAGACTATTGTCCTAATTAAAATTAAGAATCATGAGGTACTAGTATTGGAAGTAAAGAAAGATTTATACCCTTTGTCCTCAGTTTTTCCAATTGAGCATCGCATTCACATACATTAGTCATGTATGCGACTGCAAAACCTGCAGAAACACAGAACACGTGTCACAAATTATTCGCCTTGTCTTGATTGTAAACCATATGATCAAATCCCCGAAAGGGAATATACCCTCACAGTATCGAGTCATCCAGGAGCAAAAAGATCTCCATACTAAACCATCCCAACTTTTTTTAGTTCGATTCTGAATATCAATTATACAAATCTCTGAACTTCAGTAGGCTACAAAGATTTTTAAATCCGCAAATGCACGCACCCCTAATGTTAACATATATCACTTGATAATGTAACAAAACCATAAAAATAAACTAACATGAAGTCGAATCATAGAAAGACAACCATGTCGCCGTATCTTCTTGGAAGATTCAGCAGCATCTTTTCCTCAAGTTCACTCTTCCTGTAATTAATGCTATGGAGTAATAACCCCTGCAAACTCTGCAAATTAGAAGCAAAAGATTTACATTCAAGACCAATATTTAAACTAAACTAAAGAATACATAAAGATTTATTTACCTGGAAAGTATTGATGTCAGAATGGCAATGGTAATACCAACCAACAACCATCTCCTGTCTGTTCACATAAAACATAATTTCTAGCTTTACAAATAAGAAGGAACAATGTGCAAGCTGTTTCTAGTTATGGCAGAGATAGGGAAATATAATTCTCAACGAGGAATCGAGTAAGCAATTTAAGTTCAAAAAGAAGGTAGAAGATATATCCTGGTATAGAATCGCAGAGGAAACATAGTGTCTCTAATTCAGTATATACCAGATCAAACTAATCTAAGCATGTCCCAGTTTTGTTCTCTTAAAGTAAGTTATGGGGTAAGACATTGATTTCTCAATAAGAACCATTTCCACATCAAATCAACATATAAAATGAACAAGAATAAGGCACCACTCTGAAGTGCAGACAATCTAAGAATAGAAAATTGGAAGACATAATTTTGTAGTTGGAAAAGCAATTCTAGCAGGTCTCCCGCCATTTTGCAGATAATATCTACGATTGTGATAACGTCTAGATCAGATAAAAGTATCACTTCTGTAGACATATAAAAATCCAATAGCTTACTTATCCACTACAAATTCACTCAATTTACCGAGGTGCCAGAGCTACTACAATCTCCGATCAAGTTAGAATACTTGCTGATGCATTATTCCAGACTTGATCTTCATTAACATCAACAGAAAATTTACCCGGGAACAAGCAACCTTGGCCAGAAGACAGCTAACGAGTGAGAACCGAGGAGTGCCCCCTGAAACGTCCCAACCTGAAATCCCAAATAAAATATTATGCAACCCAATGATACACATTGTTGATTGTAAGAATTGCTTCATTCTTATCTAGAATAACATCACTGATCAACACATTCTAATGATGCAAACACAAATTGTGGAGAAAAAAGATCATTAATATGATACCACAACGATGACTGCAAATGGAAGTAAAAAAGGAGAGTGTGATATTGAATAAAAGGAGGATGGATATGGTCCTGGCCCATTATCGGAGGCGCTAAGGAGTTGTTGTGCTTCTTACCCTCATTCTTCTCAAACTTTATACATACCGTAAACTGAGAAGAACACTAATATTGATTTAGTTAATCTTTGGTGTAAATTGTGTGATGAAATATTAATGAAAAAATAAAGGGAAAAGTCCTTGGTGATCATTTACAAGAATATATGAGTTTGGATGCGTGAATAAATGGAGAGCGAATCAATGGGGTCTTGAGATTGAAAATGGGGGAGCTGTAGGCCTTTGAGAGTCTTGGGTTTAGGAGAGAACAAAATGATAACAAGAGATTGGTGGCGCACAAGATGAAGCAGGAAGACAATCTTCTTCACCTAATTTAACGACTTCTTCAATTTGTTGTAAGATGGTTTTTAAAGAGCCATGGCCTTCAATACTTAAAACGGGTTGAAGGTGTGAGTTTCCTGTCTAGATAGTTTGCCTACAAATTATTACAGATATGAATAGTTAAAGCATAAAACTTTTGTCTTCTTAGTGTTGTCTTTTAACATTTTCTAGTAATGGATATTATCATATTGCGTGTGAATCTGCTACCTCTTCAATTTAAAGGAAACTTTTCAGATGAATATATGTCCAGATGCCCAAACAAGATAACAATTGGACTAGAACCAAAAACGTAGTCAGCTCAACAATAACGTGGTGAACTTGAATTAGCCAGGGTATTATAAAAATGAAAATGCGGGGGGAGGGGGGGATTGCTGGAACTACAATCAGTACAGTTTTGACAGAACTCAAATAAAAAGCTTATTTCGAGATGGTTAAATATTCTGCCATGCGAATTAAAACATACATGCTACCTTATGAGTCATGACAAGTTCTGAAGGCAACCAAGGCCTCGAATTAAAGCAAGTGGAAAGCCCGCCCGCCTTCCTTTCTGAAGCAAGGATCTTGGTGGAATGCTGCAGAAAATGAGGTTCCTTCTGTCCACGCAGTTAACTAAAAGCTATACTACAAAGAGAAGGATTATAACGAAGAAAGAACAAAGGTTAAAAATAAAGGATATTGAATTAACCAAATATTTGTCAATATGGCATATGATATATTTTTTTTCATACTTCATACATAGCACGATGTAGAATTTGAACAATACAAGCAGAATCTGGGGGGATATAAATCACCCCCACAAGGAATTATCTTCCAGCATACTCTATATGATTAACAGAAACACAAAGCAAACTGGCAGAGTTTTTGAGTGAATGAGTCAAATGATACATGTCCAAGAATCTGCAAAAATATGATGTTCCAAAGATAGGGACAGATATGTAGTCAGTATTGCATATGCGGTAACAAAATATAGCTAGTACAATGAACAGTTACTTCAGAAGGCATATTAAAAATTCTCCCCAAACTCCTCTGCAGAATTCAATTTGGAAAATCCAATAATAAGAGAAGAATAATGATCAAACTAATCCTGCTTTGCTGGAATCCCAGACTTAGATCTATAAACTGCAACTAATAACCAGGGCTGATCTTAATTGGTTCTCCACAAAACATGCGAGCATGGGCATCAACCTCAACCCAGAAAAAAGTAAAAACAGACAAAACAAGTAGAAGAGATGATTTCTTCAGAAACCAAAACAAAAGGAAAAGAATACCATTTTTAGTGCAAG
>JAUEKW010134866.1:0-11709 GCA_032274785.1 Ajuga reptans
TATTAATAACACCCCCCCCCCCCACCCACACACACACATATATATATATATATATATATATATATATATATATATATATATTAATTTTTAATATTTATTAATTTATATTAAATATATTTCATGTTAGCTTTAATTTAATTTTTTAAATTTACTTTATTATTAGGTAATTTTCATAGATATGCTAGGACATGCGCCATTACAAAGTACTGGGTTAGACTTCAAGCAAAAATTATGTCGTTTCTTAGTGAAATGTCAATCATGTACGGAAAAAAAAAAAAGAAACAAACAAGAAAAAAATAAGGAATAAAAAAATTTAATTATATACACTATTTTTTTATGGTGCGAATGCAGGCAACTTTTTTTCTTAACATATCCCACTCACTTAAATTATGAAACACTATTATTAAAAGACCAAAATACCCTTAATGATAATATATATATATATATATATATATATATATATATATATATATATATATATATGTATATATATATATATATATATAACTTAATTATTGTTATGTTAATTATCTTTTGTTTGAAATTAAACTTCTAATCCTTTGCAATTAGGGGTGAGAAAAATTTGGTTCGGTAACCGAATTGAATTGAATTAGTAAAATAAAAATCGGAACCAATTTAACACTTCAAACTAAATTGAACCACAATATTACCAAAATCGAACTCCAACCGAAACCCCTTTATTTGGTTCGATCGTTTGGTATTCGGGTGGATAGAAATAATATATTTTTAAGTATTAATCTCCATTTTGTTGTGCTATCTGCCTCTCCCCCCTCTCAAAATGATTACATAAAAGCCTAAAGACCGTATTATTTTCTTTCTGCAGGGTCAGTATTATAATTTTTTGGATATGTTGATCGACCTTTGAAAAATGTATCTGAAAGGACTTCGATGGTCAAATGACCCTATATTATATTTAGGTCTGAGCTAAACCAAATAATAAATATGAAGGCCCAAAAAAAAAAAAAAAAGGAACGTTGGTATATACACTTCATATACATATATATATAATATAAAGAAAACATTATATATCTCAGTTCGGTTCGGTTATATTGGTGATTTATTTTTTAAAAATGAACCAAACTAAATTAACCAAAAATTATAAAAAAAAAAAAAAACCGAACCATCATTTCAAAAATCAATCCAAATCATACATTTTGGTTTGGATCGGTCGGTTAATTTGATTCAAACCGGATTTCGCTCACCCCTATTTGCGATTTATCACCCTCAAAACATCATAGGATTAGTCCAACTATTCAAATTCAAATATTAACAAAGTACCCCAAGACTCGAGGACTATAAGTAACTGATTTTCGCCTTATAGGTTTTACGCTATATAATTATGAAGGCGCAAGTGGGCAAGTTCAAACATAAACTCTGGAACAAAATAAAATCTCCTAAGATAAAGGGTATGATCTAGACACTCGACTAAATCAAGACGTACAAATTGTATAAAGAAGAACCAACCACTCTAAATATTTAATATTTGAAGCCCACTCTATAATATTCGAAGCCCTATCTTTAATACTTCTTTCCTTTTTTTTGTTCTAAATTATTGTAATTCTTATAATAATGGCACGATTTATCTAAAATATCCTTATTTACTGTTTGATGAGACTATTCATTATTTCCAAGTGCTCCACAATAAATTAAGGAATTTTTTTATTAAAGATGTTTTCTTAATATGTATAGAAAATAAAATATGACTATTTTTATTTCACATCAGGTGATTGATCCATTGTTTGGTAGTGCAAACCTTGGTGGTTTTAACAATACCAATCCTAACAAGTGGCGCCGTCTATAGGAAGCCAAGAATTGTTGGACCAATACACAATGTCCTCCACAATATTTGAAGCAGAAACATTTATTGGGAAGAATGATTTTGGTCTCTGGAAGATCAAGATGAAGGCCATGTTAATCCAACAAGGTCTATGGTATGCTCTCAAACAGAAACAAAAAGAAGCTGATGACAAAGACAAGAAATATAAAGAATTTTCACAAGACATTGACAAGAAACAGGAAATGATGGAGAAAACACATAGTGCTATTATTTTGTCTCTTGGTGATAAGGTGTTGAGAGAGGTGGCTCATGAGGAAACAGCAGCAGGAGTATGGAAAATTTTGGAAAGCTTGTATATGACAAACCCTTGCCAACAGATTATACATTAAACAAATATTGTACTCTTATAGGATGACAGATAAAAGGGGGATTGGTGATCAATTGTATGATTTCAATAAGTCTCTGGATGATCTGGAGAATATTGAGGTAAAGTTAGGGGATGAAGAAAAATCTATCATCCTAAATAATGGCCTACCAAAATCCTTTGACCATATAAAGGATGCAATGCTATATGGCAGGGAAAACAACATCACATTAGAAGAGGTACAATCTGCCTTGAGGGCAAAGGAGTTGCAGAAACAGAATGAGGAAAAATAAGGAACTGTGGTAAAAGGTTTATCTATGAAACAAAAGTTCCAGAAGAGTTTCAAACCCAAGAAATCAGGCCATGATCAGAAGAAACATTTCCAGAAGAAAGGAAAGGAAGTGGATGACAAGGAAAGTATGAAGTGTTTCCACTGCAAACAGCCAGGTCATTTCAAGAAAGATTGTTTTTCTTAGAAAATGAAGCAAGCTCAGAAAACAAAGCTTGATGAAGCTGGGATTATAGCAGAAGCATAAGATCCAGAAGTCTTGAATGTGGTGTGTTCACAGGTCAGTGAGGAGTGGATTCTTGATTCTGGGTGCTCTTTCCACATGTGTCCAAACAAGGATTTGTTTGTCAGCTTGAAAGAAGCTAAGGTTGGAGCAGTACTACTGGGAAACCATCAGAGCTGTTCTGTAGAGGGCATTAGAAGCATCAAACTCAAATTGAGTGATGGATCAGTAAAAGTTCCGGCTAACGTGAGGTACATTCCAAAACTCAAAAGAAATCTGATATCTCTTTGTCTCTTAGAATCTAATGGCTATAGTTTTGAGTCAAATGATGGGATTCTAAGTATCTTGAAAGGCTCTAAAACTGTCATGAAAGGTTTTAGAAAACAAAGCCTGTATTACTTGATGGCTAAGACCATCCTAGGTGATCTGAAAGTAGCTTTGACTGATCAATCTAGATTATGGCATGATAGGCTTTCTCATGTCAGTGAGAAAGGTTTGATTGAGCTTTAGAAATAGGGATTGATTACACAATCAGGTAATATCACCTTGAAGCCTTGTGAAGAGTGCAAACTTGGGAAGAGCAAGAAATTGCCATATCTAGTAGGTAAGATGAACATATCTGCAGTACTTGAATATGTGCATGCTGATTTGTGGGGGCCTGCAAGAACATAAATTCTTGGTGGAGGAAGGTATTTCCTAAGTCTTGTTGATGATTATTCCAGAAAGCTATGGCTATTAATCCTGAAGAACAAGAGTAATGCACTGTCAAGTTTCACGGATTGGTGTGTGGAAGTAGAGACTTCAAAATTACCTTCCTTGAAGTGCTTGAGAACTGATAATGGGTTGGAGTTCATGTCAGAAGAATCTCAATCGTTTTGCAAAGACAAAGGAACAAAGGAAACAAAAGACATAAAACTGTCCCTGGCAACCCCCAACAGAATGGTCTAATTGAAAGAATGAATAGAACTATCTTAGAGAGGGTGAGGAGCATACTTCTGAGCTCTGGACTATCGAAGAGATTCTGGGGAGAGGCTGCAGCTACAACATCTGTTTTGATCAACATATGTCCATCATCTGCAAGAGGGTTCAAGATACCAGAAGAGTTATGGTGTGGAAATTCACCAGATTATTCATATCTGAGGGTATTTGGATGTCAAGCTTATGCTCATGTCAAACAAGATAAGCTGGAGCCAAGAGCATTGAAGTGTGTGATGCTCAGATATCCAAAAGGAACCAAAGGATACAAGTTATGGTGTTATGATCCAGGTGTTAAGAAAATCATAGTGAGCAGAGATGTAATATTTGATAAGGGAAAAATACATTTCTTGTCTTCTATAGATAAAGAGAAAGGCAGTGAGTCTCAATCTTCTCGGAAGACCATTTTTGAGGTAGGGCTTTTGGACAGAGAAGTGTCACATGATGATGAGCATCACAGCTCAAATGAAGACAGTGAAGGAGAGAATTATCACGAGGAAGCTGCAGAACCAAGCAATTATAGGTTGGTCAGGGATAGGGTGAAAAGGGTGATAAAACTACCAAACAGATATGGCCAAGCTTACATGTTCTCATATGCATTACATGTAGCTGAGGATATTGACTATGATGAGCCCAATAACTATAAGAAAGCTATAATAGGATCTTATAGAGACAAGTGGATGTTAGCTATGCAACATGAGCTTGAATCACTACACAAGAACAGGGCTTGGATGTTGGTGAAGAAACCAAAGAATCACAAGCTGGTAAGTTGCACGTGGAATTTTTAAGAAGAAAGTTGAGTCTGATGTCGAAAAACATATGAGATTCCAGGCAAGACTAGTGGCAAGCGGCTTCACTCAAATAGAAGGAAAATATTATAATTAAATCTTCTCTCATATGGTGAAGCATTGCTCCATCAAAATACTTCTATCCATGGTAGATCAACAATATATGCACCTTGAGAAATTGGATGTGAAAACAGTTTTTCTCCATGGTGATCTGGAGGAAACCATCTAAATGACACAGCCTGAGGTTTCATCCTTCCAGGAGATAAAGAAAAGGTCTTCATGCTTAAGACATCTCTGTATGGATTGAGGCAGAGTTCTAAATAGTGGTACAAGAAATTTGATGAGCACATGATGAACTTTGGATTTTGTAGATTTGAGTATGATAGTTGTGTGTACCTGAGGAGGGTTAATAATGAACCAGTAGAATTTTACACCTATATGTTGATGATATGCTAATTGCTAGGAGAAGCATGGAAGATATACAAATGCTCAAGAAGGAATTAAAATCAGAATTTGAAATGAAAGAGTTAGGGCAGGGTTCTTGGCATGAATATCATCAGAGACAGAAGGAGAGGGTTGTTGTGGCTTACACAACATGATTATATTAAAAAAAATCTTAAAGAAGTTCAACATGTCAGAAGCAAGACCCTTGTTCATACCTTTAGGCATTGGATGCAAACTCAGTGGGCAACAGAAGCCTCATACTGATGATGAAAGGAGGCATATGCAGAAGATTCCCTATGCAAGTATTGTGGGTAGCATCATGCACACAATGGTGTCTACAAGGCTAGATTTGGCCTATGCAATTAGTATTATAAGAAGGTTTATGAGTGATCAGGGAGGTTTCATTAGGAATGTCTGAAGAGATCACTTAGATACTTGCTAGGAGCATCAAGTGTTGGATTGATGTTTGAGAGACTGTCAAAGGAAGATAGTGCTGATCCTCTGGTGGTTTTGTGGATTCTGACTATGCAGCAAACACTAACAATAGAAGATCACAAACAAGGTATGTTTTCACTTTGTATGGTACAACAGTCAGTTGGAAGTCACAACTTCAGTCAGTTGCAGCATTGTCAACTACCGAGGCTGAGAATATTGCAATGACAGAGGCTGTGAAGGAAGGATTGTGGTTGAAGGGGTTGTTAGGAGAGTTGGGAATTCAGCAAGAGTCAGTGTGTATTAACTGTGACAGTGAAAGTGCCATATGCTTGGAAAAACACCAAGTATTTCATGAAAGATCCAAGCATATAGATGTTAGGATACACTTTGTGAGAGATCAAGTGAACAAGAAAGTTGTGAGAGTGGTCAAGGTTCACACTGATCACAATGCTGCAGATGCATTGACAAAGGTAGTACCAAGTTCCAAGTTTGTGTACTATTTGAGAGGTGTGTGTGACATCAAAGCATTCAAGGCGTGGTTTGGAAACAAAGCAGAAAATTTGGAAAAAGAGAAGGAAAAGGTTGGCTGAAAGACAACGGTTTTGAGTGTACATTTGACAACACTTTCTGTCAAAGACAACAGTTTTGACAGTTATAAATGTCAAAACTGTTGTCAAAAGCTTATATTTTTCTGTTTTTGGCAGCTCATTTTCTGAGCAGTTTCTTTAGCTCCAAGCTATGCATATTGCCTATAACTTAGTGTATATTCATTCCTTTGACTCAAGTTATCACTCTATAGAGAGAGAAGAAGTTAGATAGTGAGAAAATGCGGTTTTAGATTAAGAAACACGTTAGGTAGAAGAGATATTCTTGAAGTGGTGATTGAGCTCCTTCTCTAGTTATATTCTGTACCAATTCCTCTTAGTTTCTTAGTGAATTTCTCTCCTCTCCCCATAGTTATCACTCTTGCTTGTTGATTTACATTTCAGCTCATATTTTGATCACTAACACATAGTTACACATTTGTTATTTTATGTTTTTTGTTTCTGTTGTTTCTTGGTCTATCTTTGTTGTTTCTGTTGTGTTTTGTGATTGCACTCCAGGTGTTTGATCAATTTTTTGGTAGAGCAAGTCTTGATGGTTTTAACAATATCAATCCTAATAGTTTTGTATTTAAAGGTATAATAATATATGCTACTCGTAATTGGTTGTTCTTGCTTGAAATCTGAAATGAATAATTGTGTATCTTCGTTCTTTTATAATTTTTTTCATATTATTAATGCGATTTGGTCTTACTTTTTTGCACTTCTTATTTTATGTTTTTCTTTTTATCTACTTGCATATAGTTTTTAGTTTTCATTTTTTTAGTTTGTTAATTAGTTGTTGCAGAACTCATGTTATAGTTGTACTTGTTTTTTTTTTCATATTGTGGTAGAGAATCAATTGATCTTCTGGATCTCCATTTTTGTAAGCGCTTCTCTTAGAAGATAAGACCAAAAGCCTAACCCCTAACATTCTTTTTTTCTTAAAAAATTTCAGATAATGTGTCAAATATTCTGTAGTACATATATAAAAATTATAATCATAATAATACATATTTTTCTTCTCGATTGCAGGAATGGAGCGTACCAAATTTTTCATCAGAATAACTAACATTACTAAACCAAAATTTGACCCTCGAAGATATAAGTAATATCAATCAAAATTATCTTGAGCATTCAGGCAATGGAGTAACAAACAAATGTCATAGGAGACCTTGCGAATAAAGCCCTATGAGGGATTCAATCAATTGATACGATTTAATCATCTTGAGAAACTGAAAGGCCTAATGAAGGAAAAGACCTCTTACTATAGTGTAGGGAAAATCTGATTAATATGGTTACAATGAGGGCTATTTATGTCACCTCAGGTTGAGTAATAAGGCTTTGGAACCAACCGAACGGATTAAAATAGCCCAACCACCCTAATAAATGACCCAGCTTATAACCAGCTCATCCCCAACTCACCAACCAAACCCGCCCCTAAGGTACGTTGATCCACATCATTTTCAATAAATTAATTTATTTTTTGAAATATTTAAGATCTCATGCTAAAATGCTCTGCTCCATTTGACTGGTGCTGGACTGAAAATTTTATCATAAATTTAGGGAAAATTACTAATAGGCCGCCAAACTATTTACCTTTTTTGGACTAAGACATATAAAGTATCAACATTTACTAACAGGGAACCAAACTATTGAAAAGTTAAAGTTTGGCAGTTGTCTTTCTAATTTTTTGGGCAAATGAGAGTTACATGCGTTGCACGCATTTCTTTTTGTTATGGTAAATATGTCGTTCTCCACTTAAATCGGCCTTTAAAATAATAAAATAAAATATTTTTTTAACAAACACAAGCTTTTCCGTATGAGGAATAGGGCTATCCCAATCATACGCAGACTCTAGAGAAGACGAAGAGAGATTAGGGCTTAATCTCTCAAAATCATATACGTAGAAAATGAGGTTCCTTGGTAAATGTCTAAAATTAGTGAAACAATCTTATCAAATATTTTATTACAAAATATATTTGATATATTTTCATAAATTATTGTATTGCTATTTTATGGAAAATAGCCTTGAACAATCTTGTATTATTTTGTATTATATTATATTATTAATTTAGATTTAGTTAGGTTATATATAGTTAGATATTATTTGGGTTAATTAATTGATATCTAGTAATGAAATCTTCTCTAGATATGTTTGGATGTGTTTCTATATTTTGTAGGATACAAATAAGGAAAGTCATGGTTAAACATGAGCTTGAACAAGGAAAGAAGATCTTGGAGTTTAATGCTTCACAATCAGGGACAATATGTCCAAGAAAAGCAGCTGGATTATGACATTAATTGCATGATCTTACCGGATAAAGACGATTTCTCAATCGAATCCGAATTTCTTGAAGATTTTGCAGAGATACACTTTCTATACAGGGATGTCTGAACGTCCAATAGAACGTGCTCGTGAATGAATCAAGATTCACAAGGATCTCGTGCAAGATACATATGGGATATTATTCCATATCAGTTGGTGAATTATTTAGACTTGAAGCATGAATAAAGAAGGAGTATCTGATCCAGATTTGATTTAGATTTAGCCCAGATTCGAACATACTTGGCCCACAAGTATTGCTACTTGGCCCCCAAGTATTGAGAGTCTATATATACATGAGTGTCTCATTATGCTCGAGACACTTTGAGAGAGCATTGAGCTTTAGAGTGACATACTCAGAGTTTTCATATATTTCTTTATACACATTCTTTGTTGCAATAGTTGTTCGACCGAGAGGTGCGAACATTAACCAATTGGGAGACTTGGTGAGTGAAAGGAGGAATTCCAAGTGCAAAATCCATTCAAGGGATTGGGTGGTCAGATGAGTTGTTAGAAGGCTGAGATAGGTTTGGTTATTCGAATAGGAGGGAGTCCTAGTTCGTAGTAATTTGAGGGATCGATCCCAAATTGTATCATTGTACACGTGCAACACTTGTTCTAATAATGAAGATATGAGGGAGAGGATGGATTCTCTTCTGTATACTTTAAACAAGTTTGCTTCCACTATTTTTCTATTTATTTCAATACTTTCGTATTGTTTTACTTTTAATATTCTTACATCTGGTCTAGAACATCTCACATTGTGCACTCTGATATCTGGTATCACATAATAGGCCAAATAGTAAAATCAAACTACTCACATTACAGTGAGAGATATACTTATAAAACCATATACAACATGTTAACTAAACATTATATTGTAGGAATAAAATTAATCTTTACTTATAAAAATATTGAGCGTAAAACATTAAAGGATCTCGGTCATTTATTTGATCTATAAATGTAAAAGGTCCAGTACGTCATAAAAACTACTAATGCAACTGGGAATCAAGACACATATTCAACTCTACAAATGGCGATAACTAATTGGATTAAATATGGCTTAAAAAAAGATTAAACGGTATTACTCATTAACCATCATTCGTAAAATCTTGTATCTTCATTCATTTTTTTTATTCTCTGCCCACAGATCAAATGCACAGCAGCAAATCTGGCCTCAATTCATTTCTCAGTCCTTCAATCAACAATTTCATATAAACCATTATCAAAATCTCTAAAAACTATTTTAAAGTATTATATATCCTTAAAGATACATAAAAGATCCAATGGTTGTTCAAGTTTATTATGTCTAAATTTTCAATATCTCAACAAAATTTATTAAAGTACAAAAGATATAACTAAGCTCCATATATAAATGCTATGAGAAAATAGAAGAATTATGAATTGTCCAATTTTATTTTTTTTCATAAAAGCTTAAACACCAAAATTCAGGCGTTGTTCATCAATTGATTTAGAAAATAGTGGGAATTAAATTGGTGAGGCCTTGGAAGAAAAAATAATGTTGCAGGTAGAGTGCAAATTTTTATTTTTATTTTTGGGAACTCCATGTTCTGAACACCATTAAACTGTACAAATTTTATTTCCAAAAATATGGTGCAAATTTTAAATCTCAAAGGCAAAAAGTAAATAAATTGAAAAAAGATTTTTATGTATACAAAAATAAATTACATATATTCAATATGAATGTCAAATTGAAGATCTTGAAAAGACCATTATGTCGATTAGTTGAGGGCAAATTCAATATGCTTGGGTTTGGCCACAATCCATTGAGGGCCCCAAACCCACGTGTGTTTGTTTAAAGGGTTTGCCCCCAACCTATTGTTCAATCAGTTGTGGTGTGCAAAAAGACTTTCCTCTCTCTCCTATCTCCTCTGGAATGTGTCAGACGTCTTTCTCTCCCCTCTGTCTCTCTCTCATCTTTCCTCTCTCTTCTCTGTTGAATCAAAACACACCGCTTTACTCTTCTTTGACATCACATCACAAAACAAAACCACCAAAAATTTTTGATCTTGCATAAAATCGGACAATTAATTTTTGCGAGCGAGAGGAAAGAGAAAATTGTGATCTTACAGAAGCGACGATTGTGGAGGGCGGCGGGGGTAAGATGTTATAGATCTGTTCTGATAGAGGGGAAAAGTAAGTTTAAGCAAGTAATTTTTGTAGGCTTTGAAACGGATACAAAGAAATCTATATATATTATATATATAAAAAGAGAAGTACACCACTTTTGGTAAGTGTTATTTTTCCGCCAAAAAGTTATACTTACTAAAAGTAGAATTATTTTGAAAGTTTAAATTCCTACGTTTTTAGATCAAGCAAATCCGATGGAATGTAGTTTTCCCAAATTTTGGCTATTCTATTGAAGATATACTATTATAAATTTCAATTGCTGAATCTTATTTTGAAAGTTTAAATTTCTATTTTTTTTTTATTTAAATGACATCAAAATTTAATTTAAATCAAATTCGTGATTTGATTTAAACTAAAAAGCACAAATCTATCAAATGTTGACTACATTTCTTCATAACTGAAAGTGCGGTCTAAATAAGAAAAAAAAGAATATTTTATTAATTATTTTATATTCAATTATATATTTTATTTATTTAAATTCTTGATTAAGGAATCGATCATGAAGCGACTAACAACTGAATTTATGAAGAAAATAAAGAAGAAACAAATAGTAGAACTACAATTAAACATTCATGTTTAAAAAAGTAATCTTATTATAGATAAACTCAAATAGCCGAAATCTAGATTTTAGTTTCTCTTTCTCGTTTACCAAAGCATCCACTAGCTATAGTCTTTTATACAGTTTGGTAAAGCTGATTTTTGCAGTAACAACATTGGAGAAAGATCGAACTCCTTATTCTTCTCTAAAAGCTAACATTCTATCACATGATCTCTCCTTATCTTATAATATCTCTATTTTTGAACTTTCACTACAAAATCTTGAGTACCATTATAAATTCCCTTTTCAATTATGCAATTCATTTAACTCTCCCTCCCAAATTTCAGAAGTTTTTACATGTGACAGTTTGACTGAGAAGTTTTTACCTATAAGAGTTTTACTGAGACGAAAATTTAGATATACGTGAGAGTTTTCCATGTGAAGAAAGTATGGATAATGTTAGATGTTCAAAAAGTTGAGATTGATACATGTTAGATATTTTGTATTGGCAATATTTTTTTACAAAATCCCTTATGATATTCTTGTTTTATTTATTGAACGTAGTAGATATATTATTCTTATTAGTACTAGTGTAGTACCCGTGCGATGCATGGCTTGAAGAATATTTTAAATTTTAAGTAGATTTGAGTTATTAAATTTGTAAATTGTAATACAATAACAGTTAATAGATAGTAAAACTAAAGTGAAAATTTTCTTTTACCACTTCAATAATCAATATAAAAAGTAATGTTAAAATTATTTAAAATACAAATGAAAATGATATAGAACACAATGTA
>JAUEKW010134896.1:4418-20456 GCA_032274785.1 Ajuga reptans
TATCTTGGTTATAGTTACCAGATTATTACTAACATACTAGTAGCCTGATATGGGGGATTTGAAGGAGCTGATTTGGGAAATAATCACCAATCATTACTGGAAAATTAGTGGCTTGATTTTGGGCAAGGTATTACGAATATTGTATTTAAAATAGTGGTTGTGTTAAAGAGGGAGATGGGCAGAAAAATATATTGTCTTCGAAATCGGCCTTTGCCTGGGCAGCATTTGCTGACGAGAATCGTCCAGGTGTACCCTTTTATTTCATCCAAATAAATCGGATATCCTTTTTTATTTAATTTTGTGCTTTTGAAACTATCAATTCTCTCTAGATACAGTAGTCTGCCTGTTAGCTCACTATAACTATCAAACGAGTATATGTAGCTAAGATACCAGTTTTTACATACATAGGATGTATTATGTAGTAACTAGTTCTTAACTCTTGAGATGGTTTTATACAACACTGCCATGACCAGGTTCAGCAGAACAAAAAGGTATCCACATACCTTATCCAAAAGGCTTGTTGCAAAGTTCTGCAGAATTGGTTTGTCAAGTACATGGCCACCAACACGATGGATCTCTTCACATGCATAAAATAAAAATGATGTCACGTACAAAGAAGGCATAGAAGGAAGAGAAATCTTCATCTCAGACTGGCTTTCACTTGACTGTTCTTGCTCCTTGACTACAGTCTCCTCCCAACCCTGCCCAGTAATTGCAAATACTTTAGAGACAACAAATTAATCTTGTGGTGGACCTGATGAAGCAAGAAATAACTCCGGTTCACAATTTTCAAGAGATTTAAAGACAGTCTTGTGTAATTTGCAGGTTCAAATAAGTCCCATAAGTAAAACTAAAAGAGATGTAATTTCTCTAGGGTACAGAAGGGAGCTATATCATGATAGTACACAGTGAACACCAAATCCCATAACCCAGATATCACTTGATCTAAATAGCAGAGGTTGGCAGAAAAACAGAAAAGTTTCATTAAGAATCACTTACTCTGACTGGAGCAGTTGATGACAAGGCATCATCCCCTTTAAGATTTCTGGATAACATATTTGAGAGTTCATCAACAACCCATGATATCCACAGATTGTAAGCTCTGACACAAAGATCATGAGTTGTCTTTCTCAATTCCTCAAGTTGTGGGCTCAACTTGTCATCTGTTCCAAATAGAGCGGAAGTCACAAGAGAAGTCTGTTTCCTGCTGGAATCAAGCATTCTTTTCCCAGGACTGTCAATCACGTCTGATTCAGAGACCACCCTAGTATGTTTCAGTCCAATTGAGGCTGGACTAGGGACGGCAGTCATAACTTCACTCACCCATGACCTAGGTGAACCAAGTATCACAGGGATATGTCTGGCGTGCTTCTGAAATGCAAAGAGAAGTCTCCCAATAAACAACGATCTCTCAACAAGTATAGCAGGAGTAAGTGTGGAAGCATCATCTTTATTTCTATTTTCTAGGCCACTGTGTAGGTGGTCAAGCTCGTTCTTAAGTTGTGCTAAAATGGTTGACAAACTTTCATAACACTTGTTTTGGACATATGGTGCCATATCCTTTAATCTACGTGGTGCATTTGGAGATTCCAGGAAACTCAGGAGATCCTGAAGAACCTTCTGGCAGCAATTATCCACAGCATCTTTAATCCGGCTGACTTCGGGGCCAAAGTAAGTGCTGAGACAACTGAGGAAATCATTTTCTTGGGGTTGGTGTGTTTTTGAGCCGGGAACAGAGCCCAACTTTTTACCATTTGGCATCATGAACCAAACCCCACCAGCACTTTGGAATTTTTTCAAGTAATCTTCCGAGTCAGTATGATCACCAGGAGGTTTAAAAATTGACCGAACTGACTCCACCACATCAACAACTCCACTTAATTCGTCAAATCGCAAGTCTATGATTCCTTTCATTCTCTGAACAAAAGCATATTCAAAGATATCATCCCATATATCCGAGTCTTCACCTAAGACAAGCTCACGTGTCCTTTTCCATGGTAACTCAATCTCAGAACCAAAAACGCTCTTCAGCCATTCTAAACTACCTTCCAGAACATGTTTACTATCCATAGTCTCCCTTATCAACTTCTCAGCCAAAGCAAGCTCATAACCACTGCCAATTACATCAATCAAGTACTTACCATTAATCTTGCTCGTGATCTCCTTCCCACAATTTCTCAGCCAATCAGAACAAGTGCTTGAAATAAAACCTCTGTCTAACAAAACCATATCAGACTCCAACTTTTCCTTGAACAAGTTCCACAGTTTGACTTCCCCATCAGGGTTCGGTATGCCCCCAAACAACTGAGAAGCAGGCGGGGTGTCCAGAATGGTTTTATAAAACAAAGGCATATCATTTAACACTTGTAAAAACAATTCCCCGACTTGACATATAGTGATCTGAATTATCCTGAGAATATCACAGAATACAGAAATGACTTCAGAACTATCAGCATTGGCATCACGACGACATGCACTTAGCTTCTGTGACATAATAGATTTTCTTGAATCTATGAACAGAGTCAAAACCTGTTTCGGGTCAAGTTCGTCTATGATAGCAATAGCAGCCAATGCATCAGCATAGGCAGTGATTCCGAGATCAGTGGTCTGATCCAACAACCTCTCACGACTCCTCTGCGAGATCTGAACCTTGAAACCCTCCACTATCTGCCACTGGTGCTGCAACAAGGGGAAATTGGAGAGCAGATTCTTGCTGTCCTTGGACTTGAGCAAGTTGTGATGCACATGCTTTGCGCGTATGTAGCGCGCAGAGGATTCAACGAACATTGATTCATCAAGGCAACCCCAAATGTTCTCCGGAGTATCCACAAGGTACTTGACCCGACAGGCAATTCCGTAGTCATGCGCCCGCACAGGGTTAGAAGAGACGTGAGGAGACCCCGGTACATCGGAGGAAGAGAGAGAGTAGAGAATGGCGTGATGAATGGCGGATATATTTGCATCGATCGACTCGCAGGAAGACTTCATCAGGACAATGGAATCAGCAGAGTCGATCAGATCGCGGTACCGATTACCGACGAGCTGGCGGAGCTCCTCGCTCTTCTCCTGGATCTGCTTCCTGGTTGTTGCCTCTACATTTCTGATTTCCGATATCGGTTTCATCCGGAACAAAGACTCGGCATCCTGATTCCAGGGGATGCCGCCGGTGCCGAGGCGGCTCTGGTTGGGGGTAGTGGACATTTCGGCCGGAATAGGGTTTTCCGGCGAAGAGATTTAAGACCTTAAACCAGTACTGGACTCTACCGACAAACAGTCGCCCACAATTGGTTTAAATATTATCCGAGATCGAAGGGATAAACAGTGAGAAAGTGCGTTAGAAATTGAAGAGAGAACATTTTCTTGTTTGTTTCAGTCAAGTATTCATAAATTTTCTTCGGTAAGTATTCATACCAGATTGGATTGGGCTTTATTGCCTATCCTGTAACTGCTGGAAATGGGCTGGTCTTGGGCTTCGTTGTCATGGGCTTTCTTTTTTACTATTTATTCGAGCTTTAAAATAAAATTTCAAGAAATTTAAAGACAAAAAAAAATTACGTATGTATAATTCTTATGAATATGTTTTAGAATCTTCAAATATGTATTTGTTAGAACCGAGTATTTTTCATCAAAGACAATAAAAAATGAGCATAATATGAGTATTAAATGAATAAAAATGCAACAATAAAATACGCAAATCTTTTCACTGTACTCGAATGCATACAAGAAACGGAGGTATTAATTAATACGAGTATAATACACGTCTCTGGGGGAGGCCAAAAAACAACTAATCAACTTGCACATTTGCCTTTCTTTCTTGATTTTACCAAGACCAATTTTCAGAAAGTATAGTCCTTTGGCAGAATAAAAAAATTGAAAATAAGTTTGGTTTTATCTTAATTTCTTAAAAATAAAAATATAAGTAAGAAAAAAAGCGTTTAATTTAAAATAATTATACCGAAGTCATCTGTCTCCAAAGAATCAGTCTTCACAGAATCTATAAGAAACGGTAGGATAGAATACCATATATAATCAGAGATGTGTAATAAAGTATGATACTAATAATTTACAAGGCACTGTAGGAACTGTAAAAAGTGTATTTGTGTGTGTTGTCGGGATTATTCCTCGGTGTTTTCAACGACGCTTACATCGTCTTCCATTTCCTTAACTTTCTCAAGCTGTCTCAACAGATTTAGCCTTTCTGGTCCATATGTCGATGGTATCTGCAACAATACAACAAATCAAACCCTCTCAGGTTGTGTGCTTAGAGTTAGAGCTAGCATGTCCGGATTTCAAGCTACCCGCATATGCAGTGCTCGAATTGTGGCACACTTAAAAAAATGAAAGTATCTGATCGTTGATCCGCTTTAGATACGTGTTAAGGGTTGGATTGTGACACATGATATGGAAGACTGGAGAACCAAAAAGGGCAATTTTCCCAATCTTTCATGCCTGTGTCCCACATTCAACTGGTTTAGGCACTACCAAGTACCAACACATGATTTCGCTATATAAGTAACGGAAAGAGTTGAGGGTTCGTTTGTACAGACCAATGATGGCACATAGCGCTGAATTGCAGCCAACATAGCAGCATGACCAACTGCAGTAACCTGCAACAAATACACAACACATTAACATCATTCAAGAAAGTAAAAGACATTTAGATCATAATATCAATAAGATTAGTAGTGCCTATTGTTTAATTGCTACAAGATGAAGTTACGTTCAATACAAATTTCTTTTTTAGTGCAAGGCAATCAGATATAGCCAATTGTCTAGGGGCTGTGGACTATGAAGGTCATTATGACATTGTTGGCTCGAAATATTACCACGAATAATAAATAAACCAACTCAACAGTGAAGAGATATGATTTTATATAAGATAGTCGGTACTTACCGGAAGGAGCATGAGAACGCTAATTGGGATTACGGACGCCAAATCTGTCAATGTTCTCTTGAGTGCCTGTTTTTCTTTTTCAGTCAACTCATCCCCTATTAGCACCCTCCTAAGCAGTCCCAGAGCAGCAGCTGTATCAATGGCTAGAAGCTGAGTTCCTTGCATAACATCCTGCCATAAACATAGAATATCTAAAGATATTATAAACAGATAATAAAATCATAAGAAAGTTGATGAACAATTATGGATTCACGTTGAACGACAAGAAAGTGTGTAACGAGTTATCTATTTTGCTGAATCTAGTAATATACAAGACTAACTACAGATATATTTGGCAGTATTCTGAAAATTTCAAGATATGAATTCTGCTGAAGGACATCCCCAGAATGGTCAAGCAAAGAAAAACTTGACTAATAGTCAACCAAATGAAAACGAAGCACATCACAATGGTATAAGTGAAGAAACTACAACGTTGTTCTTACGGTACCATTTGAGTAGCACAATCCCGATTATCACATATTGACCCCAAACCAATTTTAGGGGATGAGGAAAAAACTAACCATTTCAGTAGGAAAAGGGTTTATGCATTTATAATTTTATACTATTACCAATACATCCTCCTATGTTTTCTCCATTGACAATGTAAGCTTTGCATTGTTAACTATGATAATGGTGGTAAGTTTATATTCATTAACCAACATCATATTCGATTATCTTTTCTTGTGACACACGACTAGTTCAAAAATTATATAAATAGAGCAAGCTGATAGACACTCTCAGATCTTACCTTTGGACATTGAATCATAATCTTTTCATAAGATGTGCCACTTCAACTCAGACATTTCGTGGAGATATTCATGAGACTGAATCTCATGTTGAAAAAATAATTAAATTTTGCCAAGAAAGAAAATGGATGGATAGCAAAGATACAAGGCTTGGCTTTTGAATTGGTCAAATAGGACTAAGGAAGGTATTCAGAACTATATTTAAAGACTCAATGGTTATTTGGTTTGGCCTAAAACTCTAGAAGGTATTAGAACTATATATGTGAGATCATCCTTTATCTGAGTTGGACAGAAATATCTCTTTTGGACAGAAATACACTCCTGATCGGACATTATTTAAGATACTGTCCCCAAATCTGAAGGCTATTTGGCTAAGCTCATTTAAGATTTTATAAGCCCCAACATCTATATTCTGAGTTTATAAGATCTTTTCTCTTATTTTGAAAGAAATGAGTTGTTGAAGAAATCGGACAAGTAGGATTTAAGATTTTTTAAGATATTAGCAATGGCCGCCATTCTATAACTTAAGTTATCTAAATACAAACAGTTTAGTAAAAGATCTTATTATCAAAATGATTAGGATTTCCTTACTACTCAAAAACAGTTTATGAGACCCTACCATTTCAAATGGGGAGGCTATAAACATCTTCCTTTTGCTAAGAATTTTTTTAAAGCTATTGAACATTTAGTAGGCATAAGCTGCGCTTTAAAGAGCCCATACTGATTCTGGCAACTACTATTAATTCATGAAATGGCAGCTTCAAATATCACATCTTGGTTGATATTAATTTCCTCGGGGGAAATAAATTCTACAGCAGCTTTCTTTCCACACGAATGCTGTTGCAGACAACAAATCTCTTGGATTTCAATTGGAAATCAAACGCTTATATTCACATAAATCTGGACAAAATAATTTCCTGAAGTGTTTTTAAAGCTCAAGAAATTGACTCTTCTTTTTTCTTTTTCTTTATTTTTTGTTGGAAGGATAGTGATTGAGGAACAATAATGCCACTTCAACTCATAGCTGTAACAGGGAAACCGCTAACAATGATGCATAGCAATATTTTACTTGTCAAACATAGAGTTAAGAAGATCATACTGTGCTTGTTTCTTTCAGCTTATCCAGTGATTTCCCAATAATACTGTCCTTTTTCGGAACCTGAGCCAAGCTTGTGCCTTTAGCATCAATAGCATAAGTGGATGCAGCATCTTTCTCCTGAATTTCCTCCTGCATGAACATGGTATCAATCTCATCATAAAAACGATAACCTAACCACCATATTATAGCAGAAAAACCATAAAACTATATACACATAGAAAAGAACTAGAGTGCACGCATGCTTTGTATTCTTAGTGGTTGAATGAACCTCAGACACTGCAGAATGAAAATGTGTCTAACAGCATTTCATGCATGCTCCATTCTTCAATGGCAAACCAAGTTCAATTCAAAAAGCACCCTCTATGTATGTTTCAGTTGCACCCAAACATACACCATCAAAGAATCATAAAGTATAAAGGAAAGCAAAATTTGTCTAAGAGTTATATTTTTCATAGACATGGGTGATAATGCTTAGTCATGAAAGAAGTCACAATGTACCTCTCCGAGTTCACATCGGTCTGAGCTCTTTTGAACTCGTTTCTCAAGTTCCATTAGTTCACTCCTTAAAAGTTCAAACCGCTGAATTTCATTGGATTCTGAGTCAGCTATTTCATCACTTGTATTTTCTTGCTCAGATGACCTCTCATTCTGCTGAGAAAGAAAGACATCAACCTCACGAGTTAGAAGAGATTAATTTTGACTAAGTTATGAAATAGATACAGAACAAAAGTGGATCAAAGTTCATATAAAGCAGGGTCACTCTAATAAATCAAAAGTAACTCATCTGAATATGTATTTCCTTCTGCAGGGAAAGTGCAGTAGCATACAGTATAGTTCATACTTTTTGGAACAATAAGGTAACAGTAATTGCATCCTGAATTTGACTGATTAACATGCAATAGGCCAGAAGCATAAATAACATCAAACACAGTTTGACATTCTCCAAACTGACATGGTGATCCAGTCCTGAATTTGATGGAGTAACATGCAATCTGAAAAGTGTGAACTTATAAGTAGCAAACAAGTAACTGGAAATATCCACGGGGAGCCTCACAAGCATTCATGTATTATCACTAAAAAGTAAAGCAAGTCCTGAGAGACACCAGATGATTGTAGCACAGTGTCTGTCTAGAATGAAATTGTGGAATATGAAGGAGATAAGGCATTCGTGCCAAGAACCTTGTTAGAGAACATGTGGCTGAAGAACTCAGCATTTGAGAATTCAAAACCAAGAAGGTCATAAAGATGGGAATGGGAAGCACATAAACAAATAAATTATTCGATGAATTCTTTTATAAACTAAGGCATACACTATCATCGGAAGTTGAGCTCAGGCCAGAGGATCTGTTAGGGCGGGGTAATAAGGAGCTCCATAATCCACGAGGACTGCTGACCCAAAAAGAAAAAGATTAATCAGCAAAACTAATAATCAAATCCATAGCAAATTCAGATAAATAATGATAATTTTAAATTTAATATTTAATATAAAACTTAATAATCCTGTACCTGCTGCTGCTATCTGTTTTCATAACAGAACTTTCCCCAACTCCTCTGGAATACTGTCGTTGCTCACCAACTGGGGTTCTAGAGCCACTGGCATCTCCCTATTAGATTAGACAGAAGACTAGAAATTTCAAATGTGGGAGACTGAACACTATTCCGCACAGCAAAATAGATGGCAAAATAGTGTATTGACATTTTATTTGCATTCCTACGACTAGCTTGAACAATGAAATTAAATACTTAGTTCAACATGGTTTGCATGAGAAATATTTTCATGCCAAACATTTTCTTGCGCTAACACCCATGCTTCCAAAATCATGTGATTAGACAAGAGAACAGCGAGACCGGAAACGAGCACAGAAACAAAGTCAATTTTATGAGAACTAAAAAAAAGTATATAAATTTTTTTATCTCTATCTTGGGAACATCCAAGTTAAAGGGGCGACTTTAAGGCCTATGTACTCGCAAAGAAAAAAGAAAGTGCAATCATAGTTTACAAGTAGCACGTGCTGGAAATAAACTTAAGCTGCAGATTACAGCAAGCCTTTAGAAGTGATGCCATTGATTCAGAAGAATTTTAGCATATACCTGCTGAATAGAAGCGGCCTTAGCTCTGAAAGATGCCTCCAGAAATTCAGCCTCCTTTTTCAGTCTTCGTATACTTTCGAGGTCTGAACAGGCAGCTTTCAAGTGTTCTTTTCCAGAACTAGAGCTTGATACATGTAGCTCCTGCAGCAATTCTTCAAGCCGTAAAACAGCTTCTTCAACACTCTCCAACGCCTAACAGAATATAGTTCAGCATCATTGCGACAATCTTTCTTGCAAATGAAGATTAGGTATTTAACGATCAATAAGCTGCAGACATCCATGAAGCAACTAATATAAATTATGAAAATGATAAAACTATCAGAAGCTACGTTCAAGAAATAGATCCTTTCTAATTTTTAATTGCATAAGCGCCAATATGTAGCAGAAAAAAGGTAGTTAGCAACAAAAAACAATTCAACTCCGAAATTGATGACCAAGGCATAATGTAATCAAATCTAGATTATGATTCACATTCAGTAAAAAGTTTCAGTACTCAATGACTTCACACCACGTGATGATACTCATATTAAATCATGGGACGCTCTGGCCAACACAGAGCAAACAAATCTGTTATATAAAAGATTATCATCCTTGAGAATTTACCTAACAACCAAAGCAAGTGGTGAGAGTTCAATTACCAAGGCTTAGGAGAAAGTACCTTATCAAATGATTGTGAATCTTTATCAACTAGAGACTGATCCCTGTGAACAGATTTTCAGGCATTATTATAAAAAAAATTAAGATATACAATCTTGTATTCACAGAATATTAACATTTTTTCAGAAAAAATAACAAGCTTTTTATAGATCAGAAGCAATTAATCCACAAACAGAAAACCTTCCAATCTTATCATTCAAGAGTGAGTGGTACATGCTTTGGTCATATGTATTCCCAATAAAACCAACATTCTACATTTATAAAACCAATAAAACCAACATTCTACATTTATAAGCTTCTTATAAAGGATAACGCACCATAAGATCCTTACAGTCAATAAGCTAGTTAATATATGAAACGATTACCTGATAAAGCCCAAAGGAGTTCTGAAAAAATTATGATTAATTTTACAGAGGAGATGCAGGCAGAGCATCAACGAAAGCGACATTTAACATTGTACGAATAGTCCTAAAAAGAGAACCATTGATCCCAAAAATAAAGAGAATGGCTGCTCTCACACGTTCAACGATTATCCTAACCAATCACAAGAAAATTAGTCTATAAAGAAGGTTCTTCCTAATCTCAACATAAAATACTGTAGTTGCACCAGGTTCGTAAGGTTTAATTATTAGAAAAGACATTCAAGAAATAGGGGCTTCCAACCCCAGTTTTTATTGATAGATGAAAGGAAGCAACAATACTAACTGCCAAACTCCTGTGTCAGGCTATTATTAAGCAATCCCGAATAAACAGTTCTGTTTAACTAATGGAAACCATCATACAATATCCAGATTTTTCCATATTTGTTGATCAAATAAAAAAATAACATTTGAGCCAACGCTCTTATCATCCAGTGAATGACTCTCATGGCTAAACAGCTGCTAACAGATTTTCTTCCTATAATCATGTCTGAAGCGCACAGGGGAAGGGGGAGAAAGGCACCCGCATGCACACACACTCAGAGTGTGAGTGGGTGGGGGTACTATAGCTGTCCCTCAAACTTACTTTTTTTCGATTCCCAGCTCTTCCATGCATGCTTTCAGTTTGTTATGACTGAAATAAGCAAAGGCAAAAAATAGCATTGTTTATTTCAAAATATCCTAGGACACTCAGTATATCGACTTTGGAAGTTCTAAAAAGGTGAATATACCCCATAGATAGAAATCTAGCTGCCTTCACATTAGACGGATTTTCCAGCCATTTACTGTACTTTATAAAGCTCTCAATCCAGTGAGAGCACACATCTAATACCATGGGAATAGCTTCAGCATTGGGGGGGCCTTCCTTATGGTTGTGTCCTGATGTGCGCTTGGAATTACTGCTGCTGCCTGGATAAAAGGGAAGCCAATCTAGCTCTTCACAGACAACCTGTTACATCAACAAATTTTAGTTTCTTCCATCAAGTATATTCTTCTCAACATTGATATATATTCTTCAGGCTAACCTCCACATACAGTTGATAAGAACTTATTGCTGACAGCTGAGGATAATATAGCACACTGCCCCCAATTAGATATCTGCTTTGAGAAAAGAATAAGGCACAGAGAAAGAACAATCTAAGTAAATAAGGAAAAAGATGTACACTCAAAGTTAGAAGCTACACCTTATAAATCCTTCAATTGGACCATCCATGGTTTCAAAACCATTTGCAAGTAGAAAACACTGTGTGCTTCTCCCCAGGGCAATAAAAAACCCAAATATGGCCAGATCCTTCTCCAAGACCTCCATTACAATATAATGAGAAGAAAGAATCAGCAATTGAACAAAAAAAGGCAAGAAGAAAAACCCAAATAATTTTTATATTTTGCAGATGAAGTGAAAAAGCTAATCAGCATTAAGCAATAACTCCTTAAAACCATCTAAATTCACAGTACTAAATGATGGTAAACTTATCAAAATGATTTTATGATTTTTACAATACTCCCTAGCCCCATGTCCATGCACCTCCATAAGTGCGATACCGCCAACATTAGAACGTAACTGTGAAGACTATATCATTAGCCTTAATCTTCGGGTGTTAAGAAGTGTATCTAATTCTTCAACTCAAAAATGAAATTCCCAGGTGCAAAGTGCAAAAGCTCAACAATTTCAAAACTTCAGACACTGTCACAAACTACTCAATTAAAAGAGTAGGGAAATGTAACCGTAGAATAACTTCGCAATGCAATCATATTTACAAACAACCAAGTTGCTTGATATCCTATGATAGAAATAAATATTTACATCACATTTGCTGAGGAAAGCACTGATCAAATGAACGTAATTATGCAAACATATACTGGCAGCTAAAACTTGATAAACCAGAATTATTAAAACCTAAGAAATAAATTTGCTTCGCTCATAATTTTCTTTATTTTATTTACTTTTTCTTTATCATGGGATCATACTTCAAGGGATCAGTCATCTGGTCAACAATTAAAACACGCACAAACACAAACACAAATTGAAATATCTTTCAAACGACCTCAATGCTTTCACTGGTCGTGAGTCTGGACCATATTCTCTCACGATCAATAGCTCGCTGCAGCTGCTTTTGTACTAAACCCACCCAAAACACAATCTCTTCAGCACCCAAGTCATTTTTCATCCTACATGCTGCAGCTCTTGGACCAAAATGGACAAGAAATTCTCTACGCAGGCCAATTTCCTTTATGGAATGGAAAGCTTGGCGAACAGGAACAAATTCAACCAGCATGTCCATCAATCTACCAGTTATATCAGGAATGATGGAAAAGAATTGGCTACATGAAACTTTTGTTGGCCCAAGTTTCAAGATTGCTGCAATGCAACTAAGGGCTAGCATGAGAAGGGATATGTCACTTGAATTATCTGAAACTGAGGACACACCTTTTCTGTACCTGTAAAATAAATAAAACCACTTGGCATTAATCTCACTGATTAATATATGTGGGTGTTCATATGGTATGGCAAAAGAAAATGAGATTATTACTTACATTGCATTTGCTGGAGCAAAACGCTGTTCCTTCTCAAAATAATCCACACAACTAGTCACAGCAGCTGGGATTTGCTCGGACCAAAACCAGTCATAAGCTTCAGGCTGCTTAGCCAACAACTTATCTCTAATTACACTCTCTAGAGGAGCACTTTGCTTTGATAGACTACACAAATGCAAGTAAACAAGTGTTATAGAAGTTCTCCAAATATATCAGAACTGTCAGCTGGGAATTCATAAGGGCGACCACGTTTCAGGGGGGATCGTAACTATCAAGCCAAAACTACAAAAAGGATATTTGAAACCAAATAAGACAATAAATGCTGTATCTCCTGTATATGCATCATGTAAGATCCGTGATAAACATAGGTAAATCAGAAGCCACATAACCAAAATGGACAGTTACCTCCTATTCACAAATACATTGATATCTCTGTCTCTTCCATCTCCTCGAGATGAAATCTCTATTGCTGCTTGTAGGAGAGAGTACACAGATGCCTGAAGAGATTTACAATCTTTAAACATCCTATACAGGTGATAAGGTGAAAATAATAACAAACTGAATCTTTTCATGCTATCAAGATGAATAACAATATTAAATGTCAAATGAACGCCTCATCTAAAAGCTTAAGAAGTTCCAAAGGTGATATTATTTTTTTCTCGATGAGAACAGAGATTTTTATTGATGGAAAGAAAAAATATGTTGGAAAATCAGAAAAAGGAACGGGAGGAGGAATAACTCATTGTGAACAATAAGATCTATAGCACTACACCCCAACTATTTGATGGGCCATTCACCAACAAAACACCCAATTAGGCTTGCCAAGGATCTGGTCGTATTATCCTCCACATCAATGTTCAACAGCACACTCTTGTTCATATTGACCCTCAAACAACACATGCTGGTTTCGTAGTTAAGCATTGCACGTGCAATTTCTTTTGAGAAATTGCTTACGGTGAAATTTTCATGAAAGACCTTATTATCTAACCCAACTTTGATGTCATGTTGATTCTAGAAAGAAGATTGGTTCTTCCAAAAAAATTATTACTAGCTGAACAAGAGTATAAATGAAGCCTGTATATAACAATAAATGGAAAAAATCAGCCTAGTGGCCAAATAGGAAAAATTGCTGTTACAGTAAAAGGATCCCTTTGAATCTGACTAGAAGCGAGCTAGAAAATCCCTCTAGTAAACTGATTCCTAAAAATGAATATGAGCTAGATACTATTAAATTGTAATGCCTACCTGGTAAGCAAGTGCCTTAGTCCAAGCACTTTTGTCCACTCCAAGCCAGGCAGTTGAGAACCAAGATATCTTGGATGAAGAGCTTTGTTCTTTAATTGACAGCTCAAATATTCTTGCAGCATCATGCAATAATTGAACCAAGCCAATGCTGTAGTCTTCATCTTGTAAAGACTGGTTTAATTTGTACCTCATTTCCTCAACATCAGTACCAGCTCTTACTTGTGGACTTCCATTAAGTGTCACGCCATCGTCAGCAGAAGCCAAAGGCAGAAGACGATCCTTCTTCCTTAATTTGCACAAGATAATAGATTGTTTTCGTAAATCAGATAGTCTACAGCTAAGACGAAATTCACCATTTTCCAATTGCGACACCCTTACACGACTTCTTTTCCTTGTATAAGAATGACTAAATATCAGGTGATCAAAGCCGACAATTTTTCCATTCAAGAAATAGGCTCTGACGGGTTTAACTGGAAACCATGGAGTTGAAGAGCTGCAAATGAGAACTAAAAGAATGAGCCACATGCATAAATAAGTCATTCCTTCACCAATGCATCCATATCAATCCATTCAGTCAAAAAAAGGTGTCCCAGAGTTCTTAAAACCAGCAGCACATCAATTGTTTAACCTATTTAACCCATAAATAAAACACAGAACCATTACAAACATCTAGGTTATTTCCTTTTGCTTTACAAGATTCAAATAATTGTCTCCGACATTTTTTTGGAAGACAGTCATACTCTACTCAGCTACTGTCGATAATCAAATGACACAAGTACAGAGAACTAATCTAAATTTACAATTTACTAGAAGAGTAAGAAATGATTTCATCCACCACAATTATTTTTAGTAATAAATTATCTTAAACATAATTCTTTTATAGGAAATCTTTAAGGTAATTCTTGTATCCCAAAATAGAATTGTTAGTCCCTACAATTATGATTCCATGTACATATGCCCAAGATCCCTATATAGAACCCATGAGAGGTAAACTCTAAAAGCTTACTTCTCACCTAGATCCACGCCCACGAGTCAGAGCATTTTTTACAATTAGATCCACAACAATTTACTACCGAAGTAATATCCGAGTAAAATAGGGCACACCCATTACTTTGGAATTGGAAAGCCACACAGACATGCAGCAGATCAAATAGAAACTTGATGCATGAAACATTCATCATGAGAATATATAGGGGGCTACGAAATGGTTTTCAATTGTGGACGTGGAGGGGCACATATGGTATAGTTACAATCAATACAATACTGTCTAATCAACTTCTGTACTCAATCAATAAAAAACATAAGCTCTGCTCTCTGAAAGCACTTCCACTCTGCTTAATAAAGTTTGTCCTTCTATATGTGTGTGTGTGTGTGTGTGAAAGTCAGCAAATCTCTCCACCCAAAAAGTTGATTATAATAAGTATATAAAAAAAGCACCACATAAATCAAGTACGGTAAGAAACAACTTCGACTACTCATGTGAACTGACTGCACTCCAATTTCCAAGCATATACAACACCAAAAGTTTCAGCTGATTTCGACAAAATAAGCTTGACATAATTGACAAAAGAGCAGCCTATGCTATCAGAACACATAAATCAGCACTTACTTCAAATTTCATAGAATTACACGGAAATCAATGGAATATGTAAGAAAAATGGAAATAAAAAAATAAAGGAAAAAAGTTACCTGGAAGAGACGAGGTTCTGGTGACGTGCAGGTAAAGACATTAACAGATAGCGGATTTAAACTTCGACGCACAGATATCGTAGTGATAACGGCTTCAGAATTGGAGAGAGAGAAACAGTAGAAATGGTGGGAAATTTGGGGAAGAAGACCAAGGAATATAATTTTAATTCTTTTTTGGGGTTAAGAAAAAATTGGCTTTGCTGAGGTGGCGCCAAGAGATCTGAAACGCCTCTATCTGTATACGTGGGGAAGCAATTCATCACATGTAAAACTGGGCCGTCAGGAATCCGGGCTACAAATTGGGCCCAAATAAGTCTGCCTATTGGGCTCCGTGACTCCTCGTGGCCTGTTTATTATCGAATTGATTTTCAGTTTTACCCTTCATTATCTTTTTATATGCCAAGTATTTTATGAAATCACATAACTCTATTTTGAAAATAGGGTTAATTAATCACAAAAAGTACTTGATTTTTACCATATTTGGAGTACTGAAAATGTGGTTACAAACGAAGACCTCTTGATTTTAGGTTAAGAGTGAAACGTCGTAATAGAAGTTTATTCCTTTTTAAGTGAATTAATTATTCTTACCAAACACAACTCCAAATCGAGTAAAGAAAAGCCTAA
>JAUEKW010134897.1:0-11701 GCA_032274785.1 Ajuga reptans
TAGTGTGGAAGGGTTTCAATACATTATAAATGCATATGCTTGTCCTTTAGTGAAGTAGATTGTTCTTTCTTTTTTTCCGAAACGATAGAGGATTTTATAATAACTCAAAACGAGAAAAGATTATAGTCGTAGATTACAGATTGTTCTGCTCCCGACTTTTCTATATTTTTTTCCCTTTTCCTTTCACGTAAATCAAATCCTTGAATCTGGATTAACTAAGGTGGTTTGGATGAATCTACTTTATGATGGAACTGAAATTCATCAGCTTTCTTTGAATGATTTTCTGGAGCAACTTTTGTTCATATGGAGTCATTTTGAATTAAATTCTTCTATCCTAATGCAGTTTGAGGTTTATTTAGATGAATTCCATTATCAATAAATCTCCTTCTGAACTATTTTTTGGGTACCTTTTGTGGATATGAAATATATTAAATTCGAACCATTTTAAGTTATCTCCATATTTGCTCCTCAAATCGAATTCAGTTGAAGTGTAATGTTATATTTATGTATACAATAATACAATTATACATACATATGTGTAAAAAAAAATTAAATTCTAGGCGGTTTCTAGGCGGCGCCTAGGTGGCCTAGGCGCTAGGCGGTTGTAAACCACCCGACTACCGCCTACCGATTTCTGCAACCATGATACTAATATATCACAATATTATTTCTTCCTAAGTAACATATCCTGATAAGTCTAGAAGATATTGATATCACCATCTTCCATAATATCATAATATCATAATTCAATTTAATTGCAATAATAAATTATAATTGAGCCACCAAAGGGTCCTGATCGGACCCAATTAAATTAAACTCCAATAAATTAATTATGGTCTAGTCAACTATTGACTTATCATATTAATTTATTAATTATATTCTATTCCACTTAAGGAATGTAATTGCACTCTTAATTTAATCAACATTATTGAAACAATAAATCAACAATTATTATTCTCTGATTGATCGATCCAACATATTAACCTCTCGATCAACTAAAGTTTTTGCAATATACTACCATAACCAATAAGCCTACGTTCAAACACTTGTCAATCTCGACACTCATCTTCTATTCGACAGTCTTGTGCGACTACATCACACGATATGATTAAACAACTAATGTTGAATACTGAGCTCAGATTTACTGTTCATAGAAGAACCCATGAGATCCTGACCGTATCTATTAAATTGGTGAAGGATTCAAATATTGTAAATATATATTCTTCATCAATTCACTTTAACTTCCAAAACACCTAGATTTTGTTTAATATAGTAATCTCACTCATTGGTGTCTCAAAGAATGTCCAGTTGGTAATAAATGTACACTATTCACTCAGAATTAAGGTAATACATACGTCAATCAATGAATTTAAATTGCATAGTCAAATCATAATTTAAATTTCACGCAATCTTGTCCAATACACCATACATGTATCCCCAATTTCATTACCAAGTCAAAGACAAACTTCAATGAAATTGAGACGATCTTATCAAATTAAATTGCCCAACTTTATTTATTGATCGCGAACAATGTACTTAGGATTGAATTATAAATCAAATATTTATGTGTTTAACAACTTAAACACTCAATTCATAATATTCCTACAATCTACGGGCATATGCAAGTTCAAACAAATTATCGTACAAATAATTTAAATGCTTTATTTAATTTCAAAATATCATTATACGCATTAATTCATAAAGCACCATACACCACACTGAAAACTGATTTCGTAAAAAGAAAATCACCTTCAAAATTGTGATTGTATCACTTTTGAATTTGTGGCTCCAACTAATTTTTTTGTGATAATATATGACAAAAAAACTTGTTTGAAAAGCGTTCTAAAGTCAATATGATGTTTTAGGTGTTTGCGACGCTCCAACGTCAGACGAGAAAAATTAGTGATGTGTCTGAATTTTCTCCTCTCAATAGTGCAATATCTCCTATAGAAATTGCACTGTTGATAGAATATCTTGATTGAAATAAGCCAATAAAAGTTGTTAAGTTATCGGTTAAGTGTTCCCGTGCGATGTACGAGTATATTATGAATTCAAATAGTTCATAATGAAAAGGAGTAAAAAGTTAAAAAAAAAATGAAGTTTCTATAAATAGGTTAATTCGTTAGTGTTCAAATACATAACCAAAAAAATTACCAACAATCCAGAAAAATCTATTTTAAGCCTCTAGAATGGCCTTAAAAATTGATATAAATATTTTAGCATCAATAAAATTTAAACTACATAAGGCAAAACCTCAGCAAAATTCCAAACATAATGCAATAAAAGTATCATTAGATATACATGCTCTAAACAACTCTAGTTGTTTAAGATTACAATTATGTGCACACATGATATGGAGAAGTTATGAAAATTCACCGACAAAAGCATATGTATTTATCTACGAATAGAATAAAATTCATATCGATAACATTAAATGAGATGTTAAAAGATTATCAATGCCTCCAAATTACAGCTAAATGGTCCAAAAGAGGCACAACAATTAACCAACTACTCATAACTAAATAAAACTACTTTCTTCCAAAACTAAAATAATCATGAAAAATGAAACCAGGTTTTTGTAACAAAGCTAAAGAGAACGAAATGTTAATTATATAATGTAACACCCTCTCGGTTATTTATTTATTCACTTAAATATTTATGTTTGTGAGGTTAATTGATATGGCGATGGTTGCGGTTAGGCTCACGTGAAAGATACATATGAGATATTATTCCATATGAGTTGGTGAATCATTGAGACCTGAATGACGAATAAGGAAGGAGTATCTGATGCAGATTTAATTTAGATTGAGTCCAGATTCGAACATACTGGGCCCACAAGTATTGATACTTGGCCCCCAAGTATTGAGAGTCTATATATACCTGAGTGTTTCATTATGCTCGACAATACTTTGAGAGAGCAGTGAGCTTTAGAGTCAAATACTTAGAGTTTTCGTTTATTTTACTATACACACTCTTTGTTGTAATTGTTGTTCGATCGGGAGGTGCAAACATTCACGAGTCGGGAGATTTGGTGAGCACTAGGAGGGATTCCAAGTGCAAAATATATTCAAGGGATTGAGTGGTCAGATGAGTTGTTAGGAGGGTGAGATAGATTTGGTTATTCGAATATGAGAGAGTCCTAGTTTGTAGTAGTTCGAGGGATCGAGTCCAAACTGTATCATTGTACATGTACAACACCTGTTCTAATAATGAAGATCTGAGGGGGAGAAGGGATTCTCTTCCGTATACTTTAAGCAAGTTTGCTTTTGCTATTTTATTCTGTTTATTTTAATATCTTTGTATTGTTTTACTTTTAATGTTCTTACATCTGGTCTAGAACATCTCATACTGTGCATTCTGATATCTGGTATCACTGTGTTGTTTATGTTCGAACATCCTGTATGAACATCGAGCAAGACGTACTTGGATATCATATTTTCCAGTTAACAAACCTACTCACAAGCTTGATGGGCGCCCGATCTCTATTTACAACTAATTTACGTGCAAAAATGGGTTATTTTATCTTCGTTGTTTGATTCTCTCACTCGTAGGGGTTGTGGTGGAGCGGCTAGAAGAAGAAGAAAATAAACCCTTTTCCCTCATGTTTAAGGAAGATCTCTCCATTTTTCTTGAGAACCTTTTGTTGGATTTGTTAGTTGTATCTCGATTTTTCTAGTTGTTTTGTTAATATTGCTACTAATATTATTGCTTAAGGAAGATGAATATGTTACATTTTTTATCAGCTCAATTGTGATATATTTCAATTTCTGATATAAATTTTTGGTTGCTGGTATTGATGGGTTTGGATTCCATATAATTAAACTAGAATATCCCATCGTGCGATGCACGATTTGTAAACTTTTAATAAAATCGAGCTGGATTTTAATCCCATGTGCAAAAACGGGAATTGAATATGTCTGCTCCATTTAATCTCTCTTGTTGTAGGAGATGTTGTATCCCTACATGTCATATACATGTATCATGTAATTAAGCACTTATATTTGTATGGTGCACCATTTAAGCTTTAGGTCACATGAATAAAGTATCGAAATCATGCAAAAAAAATACAAACAAATCAAAGACTAATTATGAATACACCTATATTGTATCACACGACTGGAGATTTTTTTAGCAGAAATGGACGTATTTCTCTCTTGCAGAGGACCTCCAACATTTGCTACTAACTCCATATTATCAAGATTCTGTTTTACTACACAAATAAAAGGCTCAACATTAGAAAATGTCAAGGTCTTTTAGTAGATGCTGAAATATATCTGTGTTATTGAGTAAATGTTGAATGAAATTTACTTAGGGCAAACTTCGGTATACTATTTTCATGCAAACTTGACTTCAAACACATTTCACACGGGAACACATACACTTCGAATAACTGGTGCAAACTATAAAAGAAGATCATAAAATGGTCTTCTTGAATCCAATTGTCGAATATGAAGTTCGACCAGCCTTTAGTGAAACAATAATTCGTCTTAATTTTTTTAACCTCAACCTTCCAAGTGAGAAATTGCAGATTACGAATATAAACTTCCTTCAAAAATCCAGACGGAAAGTGATTCATAAACTCATTAGGAATTACCTGGATGCAACAAAAATTGAACAAAGTTACCAATAAATGATAAATATTACAAATAAAGTAATAAATATTTAATATGTTGCATTGTTGCTTACACATAAGTCGTATACATCGTTGGACCTAAACACACTTAATTAGATTTTTGTAGGTCCTTCATCAGAGTTTACACCTTCTGGCTCCATTGGATATGTATGCTCATTTACGGCAATGAATGAACGTTGTTGCAAGGGACGATGGATGAAGTCGAACGACATGCGACTTATGATTTATATAGATGTTACGTAAAACGTCAACTTAGGAAAATTTAAGGTAAGTATGGTAAACTAATTAATTTGGAATTTATTACATAAATAAAATCGATGAGCATAAATAATTGATAGAGAATCAGTTAAAATGAGGCTAATTATTGACCATATAATTACCAATATTAATATAAATCGGATTCTCTTTCTCGCCTATTCATAGGAAAGTAGCTATGTATTGTTGACCATATAAACTAACATAAATTACCATATAATTATTGGACATATAATTACCATATAATTATTGACCAACATAATTACCATCTCCGCACATTACTAATAATTATTGTGATTGGAAAAAATTCTAACTAATTGCCTATTGTAGGGACTGATTGGAAGGGTTGATAATTTTTCTTACAAAACAATGGAGTAATTAGCAGGTTATGTAAGGCAAAAGTGCTACTAATTTACGAAATCAAGGATTTTTTACCGGCCAATCTAATATTCTATAAACCATAAATTGAAACTTGCTAAAAAAACTAACATTACTAATAAAAGAAACTTGAAATGGGCGGAAAAAACTACAAATTTCTACTTATAAACGGATTCATTTTATTATATAGTAAGATACTAACTAACTTAAAAAAAGAATAAAAAAAGAACTTTCCATATGTTATCTGAGGCCGATTTCCATCGCTAGAATTATATTAATTAAATCAATTTTTTTATTAAGAAGGAATGTATGTTTTGTATATTAATTTTAGGAAAAATGTACAAATTTGCCCATCAATTTATACCCCAAGTTTAAATTGGACTCTAAAATAATTTTTTGTTCAAATAGGCACTAGAACATTTTAAATAGGTCAAATAAGCCCAGGAACTTTTTAATTCAAGAAAAATATATCATTTCTAAATATTAAAATAACTAAATAAATTTAAAAAAACATATTTAATTAATCTAAAAGTAAAAAACTAAGAAAAAAAAAGTATAAGAAAAATTAAGAAAATATTTAAAATTATTTAATAGAATTCTAAGAAATAATTTAAATAAAGTTTAAAAAATAATACCAAATCCACAAGTTATTAAATATTTCTAAATTTTTTAAATTATTTTTTATTCATTTTAAGTTATTAAATACATTTTCAATTTTATGTTGTTAATTTCTTAATTTTTCAAGTATATATTTTTTCATTTTATTTGCTATTTTTTTGACTTTATTAAATACTTTTAAATTTATTTAGTTATTTTAATATTTCAGAGGGTCCTATTTATCATTAATTTAAAAGTTTAGGGGTGTATTCGCTATATTTAAAAAGTTCAAGTATTTATTTGGACGAAAAATAGTGTTGCATCGAATTTGAACTGGATGCATAAATTCAGGTGCAAATTTGTACATTTTCCCTTTATTTTATTTTACAGATTCCTCGAACTTCAAAATATATTATTAATTTAAGGTAATTTATGGTTTACAAAATAATTATTATTATTAAGTTACTACAAATTTTCAATTATTTATGAGTAATTTAATAAATTATTCAAAATCATATTTTAAACATATAAATCATTAAAAACTTAAAACCCAAAATATTAAAAGTCCATAATCCAAAGTTCACAACCCAAAATACTAGGACCACAACCCAAAAAATTCTAACCTAACGCAACAGCAAATGTGCGGCGTAGCTATAGCTAGTGGTGAACAAGATCGATCCCACAGAAATCGGATTACTAAGCATATCAAGTACCAAGATTATAATAAATCAACTCTATCTAGACAATCGAAGATTGGAGTTTGGTATTTAATAACTAAAAATTAACAATTAATTAACTAACTCGTAATATCAAACACACAGCTGAAGAATTATTTAAGATCTCCTGCTCGGATCAACCGCTCTATCTCATCCTTCAAATGATAAAAATTCTCAGCCATGTGGCCATATTCATTTTGAAACCGGCAGCAAAACTTTGATCTCGGTAGTGTGGGGTAGTCTGATCAATGCGGGGGGTATTCCAGTGCTTCATGGTTCAAATATAGGTTTAATACTCTTCTCGAGGCCTTCTCGGCGGGGTATAATTTTCGTAGCAATTTTCCCCATCTCGTGTGTGCGGGAATAAATGGGACCGCTTCTCAGGTGCAGGCCTATTCTACTCAGTTCATTTCGCCCTGTCAGAGTGACCCCTTTCCGGCTCCTTTCTCTTCTCTCCTTCCCGGTCATCCATCTTTTTTGTTCTTCGTATTTCTTCCAAGTTTATAAAATTTTCAGCGCGCATAAGTAGGTCTTCAAAGCTAGAGGCGCGCTTTTTGGCCAGCGACGTGAAGAGCTCACCATCCCTGAGGCCATTGGCCAGGGCATTGATTTTCACCTCGGAAGTTGCTGTGGGGATCTCCAAGGCTTCATAATTGAAATGCTGGATGAAGTCCCTAAGAGTTTCGGAGCTTCCCTGCTTCAAGTTGAACAAGGATAACGCTATTTTCTGCTGCCTCCGCACGCTGCCGAATTGATGGAGAAACAAGGAACTAAACTCCCCAAAAGACCCCCACAGAGTTGGGAGGCAACTGGCCAAACCACTGCTGAGTTGTCTTGGATAAGGTGGCCAATAACGCCCAATATTTCACCCCATCAGCATACCCATGTAGCAGCGCTAAATTCTCGAATCTTAGGAGATGGTCATTAGGGTCAGTGGTTCCATCATATTCAAAAGACAGTTATTTGAAATTTTCCGGTAATTCGGCCATTAGGATGTTCCTGGTAAACTGGCAGCTGGCCAGCTGCCGCTCCTTTTTTGATGGGGACTCGAATTTCCGCTTCATACTACTAATCTCTCTTTGTAGTGGTTCGATTTGCTCCGGCTCAAAACTCTATCCCTGGCGATATGTGGAATCCTCCCCGTCCTTAATATCCTCCGCCTCAAGATGCGGGGCTCGAGCTGGCACTTCCCTTCATCTCGGGGTATTACTGGTTGCTTCCAGGGGCTCGTTGGTCTGCCAGTTTGGGTTTTTTATTTTCAAGGGGTACTCCCCTTCTAGGCAGAGAGAAAGGTGGTGAAGAAGGTGGAGGCGGTGGCGGAGGCGCCCTAGGCGGGGGTGGTGGAGCGAACGGTTGAGGCAGGGGCGCCCTATTCGCTAGGGTTGTTTGCACCATAGCATTGATGTAAGCTCGTAGGTGTTCGGCGCTGACTGTAACAGTAACTAGTTCTGCTGGCGTGTACGCCACGCCACTGACAGGAGTAGCCTCCATCTCCTGCCTCAGTTTTTCGGCAGCCCTGTTCATTTCCTCCTCTAGGTTACGGGTGGTGCTTGGGAAATTTATACCCGCCATATCGTGACAACGGAGTGTTCCATGAAAATGCTACCGGAGGTTAACTACGGGGCCACATATCATGGGAAACTAAACTCACAATATATCATACCACAAGAAATTTTACGTACGGATCCTCATATCAGTTTACATTTCGACTGGATAATCATCAATCAGAAAAAGAATAATCAAACATAAAAATATAAGCATTATCTCACGCCTTATTACTCACTAACAATTTCCCACAAACGGCGCCATTGATAGGTGATGTAAATCTACAAGCGTAATCAATAATTTATAATATGGAAAATCATGAAAGACAAAGCGTGAACAGGAGAAATAACAAGAAAATAGAGGAATATCTCGGAAATGGAGATCTTCATCCTCATTCATCTTATTTTCAGCTCCACGACCTATACCTGAAAATACCACCGGAGGTGTTCCCGGTGGAAAATTCACCAATGTTTAAGTTAGAAAACGGAAGGAATACGGGAACCAAAGAATTAATAAAATAGTAATTGAAGAACTTGGACAAGAAGTAAAGTATGAATAGTGTGTGTTTGAATATTTGAAAGAGTGGGTATTTATAGGTATATCTTATCAGGGGGTATATTAGTCTTTTTAAACACTTACAAAAACCTAGTACCGTACTAGTGGGTCCCTCCTCTAGCAGGGAGTCATTGTCTGGTAGTACCAAAAAAGGAGGTACAATCAGCTTTTCCGTACCCTACTTCAGACAAAAAAGGGTTACTATAACGGGATACGTTTCTCAGCTCTAACACCCCAGTCCTGAGTATTCAGCGCCTATCTCTTCAGTGCTGTGATTTAATTCTGCCGACCTGCCATATTAGACTTCAGAGCGGAGCTTCCATCATGCCAGGTCAGCGCTGGTGACAATTGTTTACCCATGAGGGCTGTCGTGACTCTTGGTTCTGTTCGTTGCTACGAGAGATACGGAATAAAAAACTGGATCGGGCTTCCATCTCAGTGCTATAAGCCTTACACCCTATCAGCTACTCCCTCTTACTCTGCACTGAGCGAGGCGATGTTGCAGAGTAGTACTTCATCAGAATCCAGCTCAGAGCTATTTTTTCCCTTTCTTTTCGAGAGTCAGGGTGTCTCACTTTTCTCACCTTCCGAGGCCTCTGCCAGGCCATCACTTCATAGGTACCTTTATAGGTACAATCATGATCTACACGCGAGTTCATCTCGGCCCTTTATTTCAAATTTGGTCGCCACGTGTCATCACCCTGGAGCGATGAAGGTTGGCCTCCTCGGGCTATAAAAACCTTTCCCCATTTCTTCTTCTTCTTCACCAGCATCACAAGCTTTTCCTATCTTGATTTTCCGGTGATCCTCCTCACCTTTCCGACCGATTCTTCAGATCATCCGATACCAGGTATTTTCTCTCTCTTCGTCCTACCCTATTTCCTTCCTTCTAAATATGTCTTCTTCTCCTAAAACTTCTTCCGCCTCCGGCCAAACTCCTCTTACTAGAGCTCCGGCTACCCCTCCGATGGTGATCAAGAGGTTCTTTCCCCTTCTCCTCTTTGCACCCTAGCTCCATTAGGTCCTTCCTCCAGTGCGTCTATTGATAGGGTGGTGACAATAGCGGAGAGGGGAGGAAGCCCCTCCAGTTCTTCTTCTTCCGGTTATAGCCACCCCGCTAATGAGCTTGACAGCCCTGGGGCCTTTTCTTTACCCTCCGACCCCTCCTAGTTGTCCTGGTATGCTTTCCCACAATCCACCTTGACTGAGCGCTCTATAGAAACCATCCGCACTAAGGTGCGTAGGTCCTTCCGCATCTACTTTCCCGATGAGACTGAGAGGCCAAACTACCTTAGGAGCCCTATGCTAGCCATATGGATGAGACAGTCAGATGCTGGACTGAGATTCCCTATGCCCTTATTCTTCTCTAAGTTGGTGCGGACATATCAGATTCCAGTGAATCACTTTACTCCTTCATCCATTAAACTCCTCACTAGCTTCTTCATCCTTGTTAAGGGGAATGGGGGCAGCCCTGACGTAGGACTAATTCAGAGTTGTTTCTATATGAAGAAGCAAGAGAAACATTTCTTCTTCTCCACTAGGAAGGGTGGGGTGGTCAGGTTTCTGGGAAATAATCCAAGCATTGATAGGAAGTGGAGGAGTCAGTACTTCTTCATATATCTTCCGGACGGAGAATGGGATTTCCCCACTGATGGGTGATATTAGGATGCCCCCAAGGGAGATGGGGACAGGCCAGACATCTTCGAGAAGAACTTGGAGGTCATTGAAAGGCTCAATGCTGACTATGATGTCCGCGGGGAGTTTCCCCTGACTACCCTAGTAGAAAATGAAGGGATTCTCCACCATTTTGGCTTCAGCACCAAGAAAGTGCCCCTTCTTCCCAATGCTGATACTCCTCAGCTCTAATCGACCTATATTTCCACATTGATCCCCCGTCCGCTACCCTGTGTTTTTCATCCTTCTCATTAGCTTTATTGTTGTGTTACCTATTTTTATTTTGCAAAGATGACATGGAGGATAGGAGCCAAATGTGAGAAGAAAGGAACTGCCCAAGAGGTGGGTTCTGGAAGCGAGGCAGATCATTCCTCTAGCACTGCATCCTTACCGCCCGTCCCTTCGATTACGAGGAAGAAAGAATCCTCCATCTCATCAGGCTTCGCGTTGCCCTCAGTGGGGATCCGGGAAAAGATGAAGTAGCCCGCAGCTTCCCAAGAGAAGGGCCCTTTGGTCAAAAAGGGAAAGGGCCACCTGGTTGATGATGACATTCGAATCGTCGACCGCGCTGCTCCCACGGGCCAGGTGCCCTGCGACGAAAGGGTCAGGCGGTCCAAGTAGGATTCCTTTACCCTTTACCCTGGTCCTTCCCAAGTCCGTCCTGGGATTGACAAGTTTACTCTGACCAGTTTCTCATCAAGTATTAGTACTTGATGTATCATAGTAAATTCGCAGTCCGGGTGGCGGAGCTGGTTGCCAATGTGGAGGAGTTCGAGGAGAAGAGCATTGGTCTGGAGACCAAGTTGAAGGAACAAGAAGAAAACATCCTGCAGTTTACTCAAGGGAAAAAGCAGCTTGAGGCGGAGAATTACGGCCTTCAACAGAAGGTTATAGAGCTTCAGGCCCGGGCTACTAAGGCTGAGGAAAGCTTGACGCTCCTTACTGGGAAAATGGAGCAGAAAGTGGTGGAGGCCCGAGCTGAGGGTTCCAGGACTGCCTTTCAACATTTCAGGCAGTGCTTCCTTCACTCGGATGCAGGGCAGTCCTTCCTCCGAGAGCTTCATGAGGGGCTGTATAGGTGCTATCTGCAAAGCAGCAGGTACCTCTTTGACTTTAGACCCCATATTCATCATTTCTTCGAGTATGGGTTCAACTCGGCCAAAAAGTAGATCCTAGAGAAGGGCCTAGAGGGTGAGCTGGACCTCGACGGCCCTATAGACGGATGCCCGATCCTCTTGAATTTACGGGCGACACGGTAGCTATCCCGGAGACTCACTAGTGGTGGCTCCCTGCTATTCACCGAACCATGGAGTTCTTCCGCTCTAGCGAAGATGCTACCCCTAATCCT
>JAUEKW010134918.1:0-11700 GCA_032274785.1 Ajuga reptans
TAGATCTAACAATAAAAATTCCACGCCCACCTTGATCCATAAATAGATATACCATTATTTATTTCATTTATTTTTTATTTGGCTCGATACTAACCCGTGTAATACACGGGTATTGTACTAGTCTAGTCATTAATAGAATTCGAAATTGTGTACCGAATAGTGCAAAATCTCAATCCACAGCAGCACCAATACATTAATAATTATTAATAATTTATTATTTACGTCATATTATAAACATGTCATATATTTATGCTATTGCAACCAATCATAAAAGAAGATCTAAATTTATACTATATACTATTCCTACCCGTATTTTGTCTCATATTCTAACTCTATCAATATGTATTACATGTCTATTTATGATATCATGGTGATGTTATTTTGTATACATGGCATGTACTAATGGTCTTGGAATAAAAAATGGAACACCATTTAGAATAGAAATCCTATCTTCAGATTAAGAGGGTGTTTGGCTAATCTTATAAGCTCCTCAAAACATCTTATAAGATGTGTGAGAGCTTATAAGGACTTGATATGATATGTGTTTGGCAACATAAGATGTTAAACAACTTATAAAATGTAAAGTAAGGGCCTCTTAGAGCTTATAAGCTCCAAAAAAGAAAAATTAAGAGGGTGTTTGGCTAAGCTTATAAGCTCCACAAAACATCTTATAAGATGTTTGAGGGCTTATAAGCTCTTGAAATGTGTTTGGGGAAATAAGATGTCAAACAATTTATAAGATGTAAAAATAAGCTTTTAGAACTTATAAACTCCAAAAAAAATAAGGTCATCTAGTCCAACTTATTTTTTTAAGATCTTATAAGTTACACTCAAATTATACATACTACACACACACATTTTATACAAATGACACACATTTCACACATTACACAAACTACACAAATTTCACACACATCACATACACTACACACATTTCACACACTACACACACTTCACACATTACAAACACTACACACACTACACACACCTCACACACACTACACACATTGCACACACTAAACACATTTCACATACATTACACACTTCACACATTTCACACACATTACACACAATACACACATTACACACACTTCATACATTTCACACACGCTACACACACTACACACACTTCACACATTACACACATTTCACGCATTACACACACTACACACACATTACACACGTCACACACACTACATACATTTCACATTTTTCATTCAATTGCAATCTTATTATAAGCTCTTTTATCCAAACATTTTATTAACTTATAAACTCTTGAAAAACTACATCTTATAAACTCTTAAAACAACTTATAAGATGTTAGAGCTTATAAGATATTGGGAATAAGTTTAGACAAACACTCTCTAAGTTCATCTAATTCATCTTATATTTTAAAATCTTATAAATTACACTCTAAATTTATATATTACACACATATTTCACACATGTTACACACATTTCACACACACTCACATACTACACACACTTCACGCACACCACACACATTTCGTACACACTACGTGCACTTCACACACTCCTTGCACACGCATTTCACGCACATTACACACATTTTACACATTAATTAAAATGTGTGTTTGATAGTGGCTTTCAAATTAGTCCCAAATTCATAGCTAAATTCTTCGATTCAATTCTTTTATATCCAAATATTTTATTAATTTATAAGCTCTTGAAAAATTAAATCTTTTAAACTCTTCAAACAATTTATAAGATGTTGGAGCTTATAAAATATTCCAAAAAAAGCTTAGTCAAACACCCTATTTATTAATTTATAAACTTTTAAGAAATAATATCTTATCAGCTCTTTAAATAACTTATAAAATCGTGTTGGAAATAAGTTTTGTCAAACACCAGTTAGTATAAAACTAAAAGAGTATAACTAAAAATAGAGTGAGCAAGAAGTGGTAGGATACCTGGTTTTCTCCTCCAACATTGCCCTGTGTCTGAGAGCCAAAAGGGGCCGCCAACGACATGGCTCCTACGCCGCTTGTCTGCGCTTCACTTCTGCCTCCATCTAATTTTTCCATCAATACACTGCTCTGCGTTACTACATCTTGCTGATGTTGAAGTTTCCTTTCGCCACCGCCGCTGCTCGTGCTTTCGATTATCTTTTTCCGGTACAAGGCGTCCAATTCGTGGAAGTAAGGACAGGTTTTGGCATCTTCAGGCCGCTTCTTATTGCTCTCTTTTACTTTCTTGAAATACTTGTTAATATTTTCCCACTTCTCCTTGCATCTCTTGGCGCTTCTACTGTACCCCATTCGCTGCATACCTGCTGATATTTCTTCCCAAAGTGGGCCCTTTGGTCCTGCTTCTAGATACTTCGCTTCCATCCCACTCCTCAGATGTATCAATGCTAACACTTCTGCTTTTGGCCATCTGGATGAGCTCATCTCGAAGCTTCCACCGCTGCCGCCAACGCCGCCGCCACCGGCTAAATCATGTTGTATTATCTGTTGTTCAGGTACAACTGCAACAATTTCCATGCTTTGAGGCTGATCATGAGTAGGCTGCGGCCGGTAATGCTCGGAAGGAGGAGGAGGCGGAGGTGGCGGTGTAGTAGCGGCTGTTGGTGGTGGAGGGACGGCGGTGGGGAGGTGGATGGTTTGGCCGGTGATCTTCTCAAGGAAGGCAACAATGGCGGCGTCTCTAGAGGCGGAGATGGCGCGTTCTTGCGCCATTAGATCATGCTCACGGGCAACTCTTGCCATGTCTTGCCTCTTCCAAGCTTCTTCTCTGATCATCCGGTCTTGCTCCCTCTTCTCTATGGCTTCTAGAAACTTCTGTTGCATGGCTTCTTGCTTCTGCATTACTTGCTTCAGCAAACCCTCGAAGAAGTCCATCATTCTCTCCTCACTCTGATCCTCCCCACCATGACTCCTTTTCCTCTTCCGTTGATTCCGATCATCACCCAACTCCATTTCTTCGTCGTCGTCTTCCGAAGAGGAGCTATCAGATGAAAAACTAACACCGAATAATGGAACTGCAGATCCCTCCCGTGTACTCGTGCCAGCTGCAGCGGGCGAAGGCAACGAGACAACGGCGGCCGGAGATGGTTGGGGGAGTGACGGAGGAGGCAATAGGGCGGTGGCGGTGGCGGTGGGGTTGGCGATTCTTGGAAGAAGTTGAGCACCGGTGGCAATGCTGTGATTAAGAGCTTCTAGCTGGGTAAAGAACTTGTAGCTTTTACCATCTTGACGACCACCACGCCCTTCCTTTGTCCGCTTGTAATATTTGTGTACATTTTCAAATTTCTCTTTGCATTTTTTAGCACTCCTTTTGTACCCCAGTTCCCCTAGTTTCCTGACCGAAAAAAGAAATTAAAAAAAAAATAATAATTAGCAACTTAACTACATTATTATAGACAATATCTGAGATTCCATTACTGTCATATTCAACTATAACTTGCACTCCCACTACAGTAATAAAAAATTTATAAAAAATTAAAAAATTGGCAAATGGATCGGGAGAATAAAAGGGGCGCAGCAAAGAGAGGGGTATAAAGTATAAACTATAAGCTAAAATAATAATAATGAAAAATGCCGATTAAATCATCCGTTCCAGTGTTCGTATTTTACTATTTATTCTACATACTGTGAGATTGACATATGTCCCACAATATTTTAACTTAAAAAATAAGTGAAAGTTATGAAATATGTGTTAATCTGATAGCTTGTAAAATATATAGTTAAATACGAATATTAGAACATATGATTTGAACGGTGAAAAATGACTTAATTTTTTTTATAAAGAACGGTAGCAGAATAAAAATATACCAATTGAGATTTGCGCTTTCTTAAACGAAGCACAAATTATAATACTAGTAGGTCGAATGTGACACATCGAGAGAGTGGGGAAGAAAGATAAACAAAGTAATGTGAATGTAGCGATTGGCTACAAATTCATGCAGCCGATCCGTCTGGGGTCACAACCATTATGGAATTCACCAAAGTATTTTTTTTTCTCTAAAGATACCCCCGCCTCGTGACTCGTGATGCCAACACATTCATACAATCCCATGTGCGCCTCCGTGCACACCATTTTAGAGAGAGAATGCGTTTTAGAGAGAGAAAGATAGAGGAGCTGGAGGAACCACTTGAAAGACGGGATACAAAAAAAAGCCAATTTGTTCGCCATAATTTCTAGTTCGGGTCATCTGTCCCAAAACATAGTCTTTTCAACCATATACTACACTAAAACTACGAATAACAAGTTTTTAAGGTTGGATTAGAACGACGTAGTTTTATGTATAGAATACGATCGGGACATTGTAGTTGGGGTAAATCATCGAAGTGGTGAATTTGGTTCTTGAAGAATAATTTGATGAGTTCCATCATTGTCATTAAAAACTCTCTTTCTTACCTGGCAATAATTACCCATTATTCAATCATGTTTTTCATAAAATTATCACCGCTACCTATTACTGCGCTTCCACTTATTACGCAATTATGACCAAACCCCTCGCTCTAACCATACTTTTCAGTGATAATAATTCATGGAGATTTTTAAGATTTTCAGAGAAAAAAAAAATAAGGAATATTATATGATGTTACCATGGGGTAGTAGTAGTAATTACCTGGAAACTTGTTCCCAAAGAGGACCTTTGAGAGTGGCATCGCGAAATGCGGCATCCATTTCGGACCTAATTTGTAAAAGAGCTAAGGTCTCCTGACGCGGCCACCGGTTACCGGAGGAGCCACCGGCTTCCGCCGTCGCTTGAATCATTTCCTCAAAATTAGCATTACCAATGCCTGCCTGAGCTGGAGGTCGACTGCTTATCGGCGACGCAGCTTCTGCAATTCCTAGATCTCCCAATTTCTGATTCTCATCACTAATTACCATCTCCGCCGCTGCTCCGCCGCCATAGCCGCTCACAGATTGCGGTCCTCCGCCGTCTACCTGCTGCTGATTTTGCATATTTGCTCTATTTCTTCGCTCGACCACACAATTCTCTTATTAAATAAAGCAAATCGTTAGAATTTCATCCTCACAGTGGATTACAGAGATCGATCATGTATACGCGGAGAATCAGTAATCTATATGTATCGATCTCTGAAGAATTAGCTTCCTAATTTGCTTTGACCCTGATTTCTTAAATGTGGCGACGGATAGTGAATTCGAATTCGGGATTGGATAGAGGAAATTAGGGGAGGGTTCAAAAGAGTAGGGGCTGGGTTTTGGAATGATTTAAGAAGAAAAGTTCAGTTGTAGAATATCATATGATTTGGTAACAGGATTGAAGGCACTGATGCCAGAAAAGAGAAAAAGTAACATGGGATGAATGCCATAATCATCACTATTAACTGTAATCTGTGTGTGTGTGAGAGAGAGAGAGCTGCGCTTTGTAGCTTAGACAGAATAAAAAGTAAAAAAGGATTTATGAAGATGACGATGATTGAGAGAGAGAGAGCATACAAGTGCTCCGTTGTCAGCTGCTTCACTTTGCAGCTAATAATTGCCCTTACCACCTCCCAATATTTTACATATATATATATATATATATAAACTAGATGTCAGAGATAAATTGACGCTTAGTTGGTATTTAGGCGTAACTAAACAGGGTTTAGAAAGGATTTAACAGGAGAAATCAGGAAAAGCATTGTAGATGATCAAGAACAGTCTAACTACTAGACGAGGTATAGTCGGAGTTAGATGGATACTTTTAGAACAGAGATACTATGTATTACAAGCAAAGAAATCACAGCCCCTTCCCTAGTTTTCTCAATTTTATTATATGCTTAATGTTATGTGGTAAATTCATCCAGAAAAAAATTATTACTTGCATTTGTTTTCTTGTATATAGCTTATAACAACTTGATTTAGATTACTTTGACTTGTGAGCTTGAGAAAAAGGAGAAAAGGAAATTACTTTGACTTGTGAATCAGATATTTTCGTTAATCGTTTTCACATATTAAAATTTATTCAGATATTTTTTAAAGCATATCCGAGTAAAAATTCTGATATTTAATACAAATATACTCCCGTTGTATTTGAAAATCCGTTCATTTCAAATTCCTCGTTTCGATACTTAGATTTCAGTGAGTGGATTTATTTATTTTTTTCAATTTTTTTTTCTAAAAGAAAAGAACTGGTTGATAATCATTATGTGCATGTGTGAGAAGTGTGTGTTGTATATGCGAATTCACAAATGGTCCCGTAAATTTTTACTTTTACGGATTTGATCTCATAAGTAATTGCTTTATCCATTTGGTCATTTAACTTATATAATTGTTTCATACTTGTTTCAAATCAGTCCCATGAATTATTTTTCATTCACATCTATCATGTATCCCTAATTGATGTCTAATTTATAAACCTAAGCGCGGTTATTTATGAAAATATGATCCGGACAACAAAATGGTATCAGAGCCTTATGTTTTATTTAAGAAATCATAAATTATATATTATGTGCTATCCTAACGGATGAGATATTACGAGAGATTATGAATTCGAACGAAAGTTCGAGAGGAAATACTCTACAGGGATACCCGGGCAAAAGCTTGAGTAAAGAAAACAGGGAATATTTCTAAATTTTGGAAAGACAGAGACGAGATTTCATCGGAGATTTATTTCGACGATGCGACCAACTAGGAGAACGAAATAAGAAGCTCGCTATAGAGTGGAAGAATTTTTCGACCAAAGGAGTAAGGATGAAGTAAGAGAAAGGCTCAGATAATCAACCCTAACACAGGACATAACTGTGGAAGGGAACATTGTCAGTCTTATTGACTACAACGCCATCCATGGAGGTTTTCCAACCAAGGAAGCTTGGAGGAGATGTCCCGACCAGTCCCAATCAGATCCAAAAACCGCATTTACATTTCTAGAAAAAAGTATGAAAGGACCAGTCTGAGAAGAGATAGACGAAAACCGAAATAAGATCGCAAATCTTAGGGAGGTCCAGAAGACTATCCAGTATTATGGCGAGAACTTTCTCAACAACCAGGAGAAGATCCTTGAAATCCTCAAGGATGTTCAGAAGAGATTGACTATCCTGGAAACTAAATCAGGAATATCAAAGAAAATGTCACCGTCTTTCGGTACAGAACCTCTGCTACGTCAAAAGGGAAAAGTTACCAAAGTCAAAAGGACGTTGACTGACACAGAAAATATGATAGCTTTTCTAAAAAAGAAGTATCCTAGCTAATGGATATGATATATCTTGAAGATTTACCCGACTTTGCAGAATCCTTCAAAGGATTAGGTCTTGTGGATCTAAAGATGCAAGTCGGACAACAAATAGTCCGGGTGGGGAATACACCTCAATTTCCACCTTCAGTTCCACCACCTGCAGCAGAGAGTACTGGATCCAACGATCTACCACCAGACATCAACATGACACATGTTGGAGACTTCAGGGCAGGTGATGACACAAGACATCCAGCAGGAACCAGAAGGAGAACCCAGAGGCCAAATATTATGCAAACGCCTTATGGGAAGTCTCAGTTGGAACCAATTCATCCATACGGATTAGTACTTAATCTGGATATATTGAATTTAAAAAACAGAGAGCTACTCATTGATGAGTGGGCATCCGCAATGAGGATTGCAGCTGGAACACTAGATCTAGACAAGGAAAGTTTCATTTTATTTCTACAGGTGAGCCTTGAAGGATCGGTGAAGATTGCTTGGGATAATTGTGACCCAGTAATCAAAGAGCCTGTTTGGGCAGGAGAATCATTAACGGAGATTGTCCAGAAAAAGGCCCTTTGTATCAAGATTAGTTTCATCGGATTAGGCTACTTTGAAGGAGCCGAATCAGAGAAAACTACAAAATACAAACAGGCACTTTACAACCTAGAGTTACGAGATATCTGTCATGTGGATGATTACAACAAGCTCTTCACAAAGTACAGATGGAAGTCCAAGATTGATGAGAAAGATGCTAACGCATTATTTTTCTCAAAAATCCTAAGTCCATGGAGAGAAATGCTTCTTAGGGAATATCAACCACCCGTAGGAGTTAATGATCAAGATACAGTGGCAAGAAAAATATCATTTCTCAAAGTAAAGCTGGCCGAGTGGTGTTATCTAGCATCACTCCAAAAGAATTACAAACGGTTAAGAGGAATAAACAAAAATGGTCATCTATGCTGTGTTGAAAATAACTTACCTACAGTCATTAGAGGAAAACCATTCAGGGAGAAAATGAACAAGAAGAGAAATCATCCTTATCTTAGAAAAGATGGTGTCAAGCGAGTTGGATCTTCATAGAGACTCAGAAGGAAGTTTTGGTCCAAACAAAAAGCCCGAAGTTACAAATTGGGACAGATGTCAGGACCAAGCAGAAGTATAGGATCTTCCACAGGCTCAAATCAAAGGAGCACTGGAAGATCAGCTTCAACAAGAAGAACTTTCAGAAGAGCTCATACAAGAGCCAATGAGAGTTTCAAAGATTGTAACTGCTGGACATGTGGAGCTAAAGGTCACATATCAACCGATTGTCCAGACAATCATAAACGAGGAGTAAGAAAGTTTGAGATAACTTCAGAATTGGAGGAAGTTGTATACTTTCAGGATCTTATTCAAGTATATCAGTTTGAGGATATGCCTTCGGATGAAAGTATATACGAAGAAGAAGAAAACTCCAGCGAGGATGAGTCTTCAGAATCATAATCAGACTGAAGACGAGGAAATCTTCCGACAGGAAGAACATGAAGACCTCTCAGGATTCTTCACACAGATGTCAATTTCCCACAAAACTCTTATGATAATTAAGAGAGAGGACCTAAAACTCCCCCTTGGGAACCTATTATGACACGTTCTACTGCTCGTCGGCTTCAACTGTTTGAAAAGGATTTGTCTTTGGTGGCAGTTTCCAAGTTCCAGATTATTTCTCAGGGTTCGCCGAATACAGCCATGCGTCTAGCTGCATGTCAAAAATAGAGTGATGTCTCTGACGACTCGGATCCGGGTTAGCACGTTTCGGGCTACCTTGTTCCTCCTTTCAGTTTTTGGACTTGACTGTTGGTTTAGGCTCTTTGTTGCTTTGATTTTGTTTGGAGAGTGATCGACATGTGATCTCCTCCTCCTCTTTCTCTTCCTTGTAACTCTTTTTCTTTTTTATATTATGGTTGATGACTTATTAAAAATGGGTTTTCAGTGGGGAGATTGGACAAGACTTTGGGACATTGTCTAAAGAAGAGAAAACATCACATTATCTACAAGGTCACTGCTGGGGAAATTGCGATTCCCATGGAGTTAACATGAAATGTGATGGAGATGCACTTAGTTCCAATCAATGAAATTAGAAAGGAACTTAGCAAGATGAATAGAGAGATTGGTCAGAAGATGTCCTGGATCCATATCGGAGCCATACAAATTCTGATCAAGTCTACATTCAAGGAAGGAATTGATTCTCCAATCGATATTGCTATCTTTGATAAGAGAATCAAGAATTTGAGAGATGCAAGTCTGGGAGGAATCTCAGGCAATCTATATGCCGGGAAATTAGCATCCTACATTTATCCAAGGATTGCGTATAACCTGGCAGATCGAGATTTTAATAGAGTTCTAACCCTTCATCAAGATTTCAAGAAGAAAGAGCTGGTGAAAGATGGGAATAGACCATACTATATTACCTACAATATTTCATAGGCATTTTCCAATACCCCATTCAAAATTATTCGTGGGAAAGGAATTCATTGAAATAACGGAGATCTTTGATCAACTTGTGCATGCAGTGAGACCAAAGATCATGGAGTTACCGCCAATTCACGAAATGGATATGCGGATTAAAGACAAACCGATCCTGACAAAGTTAACAAGTGAGCGGTTTGAACCAAGGAGAGTCTCTTGCCACGATGACAAAATCTACAGTAGTAGCAGCAGTCGACAATGGGTGAAGAGACCTATCGTTCAAAAGAAACTGGAACTAGAAAAATTCACAACCAAAGGTGAATTACAGAGTCCAGAAGAATGGAAGGAAGTTGAGATAATATTCGATATCACACAGAATGATAATATATTTCCGCGTGATTTCTTATATTATTTACAACAACCTTCGATTGGAAGATATGAAGGACGCCTACAACTAGGCGCGGTCGAGTTAATAATTCAAGGAGTGGCTGGACAAGATAAGGAACGCCTAATTCTTGGATTGGAATTTCTCGAGGATCATAAGCCTTGGGAGAGACTACCAAATAGAATAAGCTTTACGGTGGCGCACATGCGTTATCAGATCTAATAGCTCAGGGTTTTTTATAAGCTCTGATGACTACGAGCTCATTCTCCATATACATCTCTGTTGGGGTGTTATATGACCAATATCGAGCAGAATATTTCACAGCCTATATAGATTCAGGCGCTGGAATATGCACAGCTAAGCCGGAAGTCTTTCCTGAAGAAATTGAAGAAGACTTGCCAGCTATTGCAAGAAGAGATTTTCAAAGAAAATCCTTATCCTTAAAAGTGAAATTAAACAGGCGGAAATAATGATCGAATGAGCAGGAGATACCCAATGGTATAAGGTCAAAACTCCACCAATTTATTTCCATGATACGGGTGCGGATATCTTGTTGGGAAACAATTTCCTACAAACATTCAAGCGGTTTACACAGGAGAATGAGACAAGAACGCTTATTTTCACAACCCTATGTGATCATAAGATTATTGTCCAGTGATTAAGGGAGTTATTTCACCAAAAAAATGTCCATTAATTTTTGCAGCAAGCGTGGTGATGAAGGAAAACTAAGTCACCCAAAGATGAAGGATAATCAGAAATACGGTGAAGCACTCCTTCAATTTCGAGCAGAATCCCTAGGAGGAGATGTGGAGAAAAGAGTGTCTAATGACACAATCCAACTCCTCAAGGTTTCTATGGAGATCCACAATCTGACATCACCATTGAAGAACAGGTCTCTTTGGAAGATGTTAAAAATAAAATATAGAGGAATTTCAATGTAGATCCCTCTAGCATGGTGGGACAAGAACGAACTCAAGTCATCTCTGAAGGTGAAAGCTAGAAGAGAGAACGAGTACGCTCAATACAAGCCTATCCTTATGAATCAATAAGATCGTGAGGATATGAAGTTGATACTTAAGGAATATCTGAACTTTAAGTTAATATCAGCAGGAGTTTCTCCATATAGCAGCCCAGGATTTCTGGTAGGAAATCATGGAGAAGTTAAACGAGAAAAACCAAGATTGGTGATTAACTACAAAGGAATCAAAAATATCTTGGAGTTCGACGGATACTACATTCCGAGCATAGAACACCTGGTGAATTGTATAAAAAATGCAAATGTATTCTCTAAATTTGATTGTAAATCCGGTTTCTACTAGATCAAGATGGAAGAAGCTAGCAAAAAGTATACGGCATTTTCTACACCACAAGGACATTATAACTGAAACGTAATGCCAATGGGTTTAGCAAATGCGTCCCAGATATATCAAAGAAAGGTGGATAATTTTCAGAATGAATTTCTTAGGCAGTAGGAATAAAGGCCATTTTATTAAAGCTTTTCGCACTGCATATAATTCCTTTTCATTGATGTGCCATCTTGCTGCCTCGCTTTCTGTAATGAGACCGCTGCAGTATCGGCATATCACTTCTCCATTTGGCTTGGCTTGGCTTTCATAAGCACTGCTGCCCACCAAGTATCACTTGATAGAGTATACATTAAAGCAAACTTTTAGTGCGCTTTATGGATGTATATTTAATTTCCTTATTATCTGAAATA
>JAUEKW010134929.1:0-11695 GCA_032274785.1 Ajuga reptans
TTGTCAATTTACACTCTCTCATCGTTCTCTGTGGTTCGACCCGACTTACCACTTTACTCTTGTAAAGTTGGGAATTCGGTAAAATATAAGAAATTCTTTTGGTTGTTCGGAACGTAAATTAACGACGTACGTTTCAAGCACTCACCAGCCGCACTCCTGACACTGAGTTTTCATCCCATCTTCACAAGTCAAATTGTTGCATCAATCTGCGAGTCGTTCATATCGCCGGCCGTCGTTGTTCTTGTGCCCAGCCCAACCATCGAAGTAACTTGGAAGGGTAAACTTCTTTGCACATAAATTTTTTGAAAATTGTTGATTTTTTTCAGAGTTACTTGATATGTTTTTACACTTCAAATTAAATTTAATATGAAATATGACCAATGTTTTTGCACATAAATGTAATTTGTGGATATAATTTGCTGATAATATATATTTTTTTATTTTTTTTATAGACTTCTAAAATGTCAGCAAATGTCGATGAGTGTGTTAATAGTTGCCAGGGTTCTCAACCGTCTCCAAACACTTGGTTCACAACCATCTCAAAATAATTTTCGTCCGCCACCTACACCTAGTATCCATCAAAACCCATTAGAACCACCAACTTCTGGTCCTAATACTATTGATAACCAAACAGAGAAGCAAAGCTCTTTTGCTTTAGGGAAAAGGAAATTAACATCACCTGTTTGGGATCATTTTAGCAGAAAAAAGACAGCTGATGGAATGATTTGGGCTAATTGTTATCATTGCAATGAGGTACTTAAGGCTCGTAGTAAAAATGGGACCAAGTCTTTGCATACACATCTTGAAACTTGTGTTGGGCTAAATAACAAAGATACAATCTAATGTTTTGAAAGACAAAAGCAAATTGTTGTTACTAAAATATTTGGTGGGAATGTGCAAGTTGGGAACTTCTCACTTGATCATAAGAATTCAAGAAACGAGTTGGCATATTCAATAATCTTGCATGAATATCCTCTCTCTATAGTGGAACATCTAGGATTTAAAAGGTGTTTGCCAGCCTCCAACCCCTCTTCAAGATGGTTACTCGAAACACTGTCAAGAAAGATATCCTTGGAATTTATGATCTGGGATTTGGTAAGCTATATAAGGAGTTTGGGAATCTTAGGGCTTGTTTGTTTATAATTTCAAAGGAATATTTTAGACTTTTTACTATTCTAAACATATAAATCATGTTTGTTTTTACAATTTTCACTCATATACTTTTTTTCAAATCAATCATTATATTTAAATTAAATATTTAACTTATGTCCCATCACTACTATTCATTTAATTTAATACAATATATTTCAAACATAATCATTTGATGTGACTTATAACTATTCATTCATCTAATATAATAAAATAAATTTTAATCAACATCATTTAATGGGGTCCACTATTTCCTACTATTCTAATAAAATATTTCTATCTAAACATAATATTCATAAATATATCACATCTATCTAAACTCAAATCACATTCATAAAATCATATCAAATAAAATCTCGTAAACAATGCTAGAAATACTAAAAACTGGAAATTGAAATTGAAAACAAAACCAAACCTCCCCTTAAGAGCATCTCCAATGGCAAAACCCAAAAAGTTAGTTTATCTGTGCCACTTCACTGCCACATCACTGCCACCTCAAAAGTAAAAAAACATATACCTTTAAACAAATACCTCACCAATGATACTACCTAAAAAGTAACTATTCATGGGTCCCACTATCAAATCACTTCTATATATCATATATCTTTATGGTAAAAAGTTATCTTTGGATTGCAAGACTCGTTGGAACTCGACATTTTTTTATGCTGCAAACGGCAATTCAGTACAAGGATGTCTTCCCTAGGTTGAAAATTAGGGATAGAAATCACAATGATGTGCCTTCTGATAAAGATTGGGAGGTTGCTAGGGGTGAGCAAAGGTCTCGGAGATAATCCGCTCCGCATCGAACTCCAGACCAAAAATACCCCGACCGATAATATCTGTTGACTTTTTTACTTTATCCGAACTGAACCAATCTAAATTTTTTTGCTGTGAAATCGAACCGTTCCGAACCGAAAAACTAAAACACAACCAAGTAGAACCGATTCTAAGTAATTAACTATAGAATTTTTATATATGATATTATACATTTCTTCTATATTATGATATTGCATCATTATAAATTCTAGTGAAATTTAACAATGTGTGTATATTACTATTATTGTTTTAGAATTTCATAAAAGAGTTTAGTAATTAATAATAGAATAAAATATTTATAATAAATAATTTTCGGAACAAATATAAATCTATTAACTATAGATATACAAATCAATAAATACGTTTATAGTTTATACAACGAAAAATAAATTACATCTTCCTAAAAAAATGAAAATACATTGCATGATATGTTTTCAACTCTACGTTTCTTTAGTCCAACCGCTGAAATTTGTTATTATATTTAATATTTAATTATTTCCATATATAAATATCGAAACCCAAGACCTGAACTCACTCCACATAGTTACTATTCTACACCTAAATTCTACCGTGCACAGATACTAGCAGCGGCTCGTTGCTCGTTCTCTTCTTCTTTGATCCTCCATATTTCTCATGAACTCACATTTTTCTCTTGAAGTCAATTTTGATTTCACTATAGTTAGTCATATTAATCTTACTTTTTCACTTTCATAGTCTATCCTCCCCATATTGTTTGTACTTATTTATAACAAAAAAAAAGAGATAAATCTTATTGAAAGTGTATACTGATAGAGCCATATAGATGAAAAATTACTCGATGAAATGTCCAAAGAGGTTGTTGATATCTGATAACTTTATAACTTAGTGCTATTCTTTTTTAGATGAGACACCAACTCCAGTAACTTGTAATTATTTTGTTAAGTTCGAGTTTGAAACTTATCTTAATATATAACTTATAATTTGTTTAATATTACACTTAAAAAAATATGGTATTATTGTAACCACAACGCTATAATTCTTTCGTACATTTTGTTAATAAGGTTAATAAGGAACTGAACTGATCAACAGAGCGGTTCTAGAGATTTTATTTTGGAAATCTCCGAATATCTTCGAGCTTTGGTTCGGTTCTGGAGATTTTCATATCTCCGAATCGCTCCGGACCTTGCTCACCCCTAGAAGTTGTTGTTGGAGTTTCTCAAAACTTGCAGATTTTTTACATTGCTACTGAGTTGTTTTCAGGAAGAAATATCCAACTACAAATTATTTTTCATTACCACTTGCCAAATAAGAAATTCCTTGGTCGAATGGATGTATTCTGATGATGAAGTGACGAGAACCATGTCTCTGAAAATGTTTGAGAAGTTTGAGAAATACTGGAGTGTTGTACATAGTGTTCTTATTGTAGATGTTATTTTGGAACCGAGATATAGTTGAAAGTGGTGGAGTATTATCTTCCAGTCATATACAGTGATGATGCTGCAAATGAAAATGACCAAGTTAAACAAACTTGTTACAGCTTGGTTAATGAGTATCAAGGTAGGGTGTCCAAGCTAAAAACAATCTCACCCTAACATTGTACTTCCCCATCTTTCTGAAAAGAAAGACTTGCAGAAATTAGTTGCATTCCTCATTTCTTCTAGCAGTTCTTGTGTAAAGAGTGAGATTGACTATTACCTTGATGAGTCAGTGTTACCTTGGAGTGAGCAATTTGATATTTTTAATTAGTGGAAAACTGGGATAAAATACCCAACACTACAATTGATTGCCCAAGATCTATTAGGAATATCAGTATCTATTGTGGCTTATGAATCTGCATTTATGTTTGCAAACTCAATTGTAACAGTAAAATCACTTATGGAAAGTACTTTTAAAATATAATAGTGTTTGCAAACTCATTTTTGGGCAGTCAAATCTCTTTTAAGAAGTGCTTTAAAGCAGCTTCTAAGAATCCACCAAGGAGCAGCTTTTAAGGAGATTTTGTCTTTTTGTAAATAAACATCATTTTTTTTCCAAACACTACCTTGGTACTGGTGGAAGAGTTGTTAGCCTTCATCGCAGTAGGCTTCATCCTGATACTCTCGAGGCATTAATGTGTTCACATAATTGGTTATGGAGAACAGATAAAGGTAAACAAATCTTTTTACCTAGTGTTCTAATTTTTGAAGAATTTTATATGGTTTTCTTTGGTTGTTTTTACTTTCTTGTTTGTAGATTCATGTGCAACTGCTGAATCAAGTTCTTTATGCACGAGTGAAGATGATGTTGACTTATTGTGCTTCTTTGCAAGAGTTGGACCACTATGTATAAAGTGTTAATTTTCTATTTTTGTTTGTATATGATAGTTGTTCTTAATTAGAACCTTTATTTATTTTTATTGCAGGACAATGAAGATATCACTCATGAAGCCTACCTAAAAGCAAATTGTCTTTTTTTTTGTACTAGTCGATAGCTAACTTTTAATGTTATCATGTTAAATGATTGTACGACGCTAGTATATTTTTTATTTTCCAATTGGTAGACATATTATGATTTTTTTTATCTCTCATTCTTTTAGTGCCATGTTTGATTTATATTGATGGGTGGTTAGGGTACCGGTTCAGCTAACTCGTTAAATATAATATTTTTAAATTCTAAATATATATTGGGTGGGTTAGGATACCCGAAGGGTACTAGTAAATGGATTTGGGTGGGTTTGGGTATTGTAAGTATCTTTTTAAATGAGTTTGGAATGGGTTTGGGGTATTATAAATTTTAAATGATTAGGATTTGGGTAGCCTTAATTTAGCTGGTACCCACTCGGCTGCCATCCGTAGTAGTGTGTGTAATGTTTGGAATGTGTATCATGTCACTGAAATATGTGAAATATGTGTAACGTGTGTAGTGTGTGTCAAATGTGTGAAGTATGTGTAATGTGTGCGAAATATGTGTAGTTTGTATAATGTGTGTGAAGTGTGTGTAGTGTGTGTGAAATATGTGTAGTGTGTGTAATTCGTGAAATGTGTGTGTAGTGTGATTGAAATGTGTGTAATGTGTGTAGTGTATGTGAAATGTGTGAAGTCTGTGTAGTGTGTGTGAAATATGTGTAATGTATAAAGTGTATGTAATGTGTGTGAAATGTGTGTAGTGTGTGTAATATGTTAAATGTACATGAATTATGTGTAGTGTGTGTGAAGTGTGTGTAATTTGTGTGAAATGTATGTATGTGTGTGTAGTATGTATAATTTGAGTGTAATTTATAAGATCTTAAAAAAATTAGATGGTCTAAAGAAACTTATTTTATTGGGATCTTCTAAGCCCTAAGGACTTAGGTGCACCTAATGCACACTTATTTATATTTGTGAAATATGTGTAGTGAGCGTTAAATATGCGTGGTGTGGGTGAAATGCGTGCAGTGTGTGTGAAATGTATGAAGTGTCTGTAGCGTGTGAAGTGTGTGTAATGTGTGGAATGAGTGTGAAATGTGTTGAATATGTGTGAAATGAGTAAAATGTGTGTGAAATGTGAGAAATGTGTGGAATGTGCGTGAAATGAATGAAGTGTGTGTAAATGTGTGTAGTGTGTGTGAAATGTGTGTAGTGTGTGCAATGTATTTTGTGTGTGAAGTGTGTGAGTGTGTGTAAATTATGTGTAGTGTGTGAAATGTATGTAGTGTGTGCGAAATGTGTGAAATGTGTGAAGTGTGTGTAATATATGCGAAATATGTGTAATGTGTGTGAAATATGTGTAGTGTATGTGAAGTATGTGTAATGTGTGTGAAATATATGTATGTGTGTGTAATATGTATAATTTGTGTGTAATTTATAAGATCTTAAAAAAATAAGATAGACTAGAGAAACTTTTTTTTTGGATATTATAAGCTCTAAGGACCTAGGTGCACCTGATGCACACGTTTATGTGTGTGAAATGTGTAGTGTGTGGAAAATAGGTGTAGCGTGTATCAAGTGTGTGAAGTGTGTGTAGTGTGTGAAGTGTGTGTAATGTGTGCAATGTGTGTGAAATATGTGCAAGGTGTGTGAAATAATTGAAGTGTGTGTGAAATGTATGTGCAAAGTGTGAAGCGTGTCTAAGACTCCAGTGTGTGTAGTGTGTAAGAAATGGGTGAAGTTTATGTAATGTGTGAAGTGTGTGTGAAAAGTGTGAAGTGTGTGTAATATGTGTAAAATGTGTGTAATGTGTATTAATTGTGTGTAGTGTGTGTGAAATATGTGTAGTGTGTGAAAAGTGTGTAGCGTGTGTGTGATGTGTGTAGTGTATGTGAAGTGTGTCTAATGTGTGTAGTGTGTGTAAAATGTGTGAAGTGTGTGTAGTATGTGTGAAATGTGTGTAGTGTGTGAAAAATATGTTGTGTGTGTGGATGTATGGAAAGTGTGTGTATGTGTGAAATGTGTGAAGTGTGTGTAATGTGTGTACTGTCTGTGAAATGTTTGAAGTGTGAAATGTGTGTAATGCATGTTGTGTAAGTGAAATATGGGTAGTGTGTGAAAGGTGTATATTTTAGGTAATGTATGTAGTGTGTGGGAAAGTGTGTAGTGTGTGAAAAGTGTGTAGTGTATGTAATGTTTGGAAGGTGTGTAGTGTGCGTAAAATGTGTGAAGTGTGTGTACTGTGTGTAGTGTGTATGAAATGTGTGAAATGTATGTTATGTGAGTGAAGAGTCTGTAGTGTGTATGAAATATGTGTAGTGTGTTAAATGTGTGTAGTTTGTGTAATGTGTGCGAAGTGTGTGTAGTGTGTGAAATATGTATAGTGTGTGAAAATTATGTAGTGTGTGTAATGTGTGGAATATGTTTACTATGTGTGAAATGTGTGAAGTGTGTGTAATGTGTTTGAAATATTTATAGTGTGTGTAATGTGAGTGAAATATGTGTAGTGTGTGTAGTGTGTGTGAAATGTGTGACGTGTATGTAATGTGTGTAGTCTGTGAAATGTGTGAAGTGTGTAATGTGTGTGAAATGTTTGTAATGTGTGTGAAGTGTGTGTGGTGTGTGTAAAATATGTGGAATGTGTGTAGTGTGTGTGAAATGTGTGAAATATGTGCAGTGTGTGTAATCTGTGTAGTGTGTGTGAAACGTGTGAAGTGTTTGTGATGTTTGTGAAGTGTGTGTATTGTGTGTGAAGTGTGTGTAGTGTGTGTGAAGTGTGTGAAAAGTGTGTAGTGTGTGTGAAATATGTGTAGTGTATTTGAAATGTGTGGAATGTGTGTGGTGTATATGAAATGTGTGAAGTGTGTGTAGTGTGTGTGAAATATGTGTAGTGTGTGTAATGTGTGTAGTGTGTGAAATGTGTGAACTGTGTGTAGTGTGTGTGAAATGTGTGTAATGTGTTTTAATGTGTGTAGTATGTGTGAAATATATGTCATTTATGTGTAGTGTGTGTGAAATGTGTGTAGTGTGTGAAATGTGTGAAGTGTGTGTGAAATGTATGTAGTTTGTGTCATGTGTGTGAAGTGTGTGTAGTGTGTTACAATGTGTGTAGTGTGTGTGAAGTGTTTAGTGTGTGTGAAGTGTGTGTAATGTGTGTGAAGTGTGTGTAGTGTTTGTAGGGGTGGTTACCGTACCGAATCACCCATACCGTTACCGTACTAAAACTTTATGTACGCCAAAAATTCATACCGATGCCGTACCGAAAGTTTTGATATACCTAAATTATGCATACCGAAAATTCGGTACCATTTTGATAGATACCGATACCGTACTAAAATTTTGGTACCGAAATTTTTTGGTATACCGTTAGAAATTTGGTATACCGAAATACCGAACTACCAAAATACTGATGTATACCAAAAATACCGTTGTATATCGAAATACCGAACTATCAAAATACTAATTTTTTTTTAGTAAACCGGTATATACCGAAATACCGAACTTTTTTTGGTATTTCGGTATATATACCGAAATACCAAAATTTTAAAATTCTCATACCGTTACCGTACCAAAAAGTTTTGGTACAGTACCATACTGTACCGAAAACTCGGTATACCAAAAATATCAGTATTTTTTGTAATTTTTTGGTACGATAAGTGCAGTATTTTGGTATTTTTTCCCCACCCCTAAGTGTTTGTGAAATGTGTGTAGTGTATGAAAAGTGTGTAGTGTGTGTGAAATGTGTGTAGTGTATTGTTAAATGTGTAAAGTGTGAAGTGTGTGTATTGTATTTTAAATGTGTCGAGTGTGTGTAATGTGTGTGAAATGTGTGTAGTGTATGAAATGTGTAAATGTAATGTGTGTGAAATGTGTGTATTGTATGTAATGTGTGAAATGTGAATGAAATTTGTGTTGTGTGTGTGAAATGCGTGTAATCAGTAATGTTTGTATGTGTGTGTAGTATGTATCATTTGGGTGTAACTTATAAGATCTTGGGAGCAACGTGGTGATGTTTGTCATAGGCAAAGTTGGGGTATTATTTGTTTGGGGGTTGCGTACTTTTTAACTTTCCTCTCTTCTCTGTAATTGAAAAGACAGGTTTCTCTATCATCTCTCTCTATTTACCCTCAACTAAACAGGTTTCTCTATCATCTCTCTCTATCTAAACAAGTTACTATATTGGATCTGCCACAAAACAAAAAGACAAAAAAAAATGTAGAGTAAAAGAATTATATTGTTCACGTAAATAAATTATACTTTTTGGTTAAACAATTTATACTATATCGGATCCGTCGCAACGAAAAGAAAAAAAAATCTAGAAATTTAAAGAATTGCAATTTTATACTATTCAGGTAAACAAATTATATTTTTTGGTTCAACAAGTTATACTATATCGGATCCGCCACAACGAAAAGGAAAAAAATAAACATTTAAAGAATTACAAATTACAATGTTCTGGTAAACAAATTATATTTTTTGGTTAAACAAGTTGTACTATATCGGATGCACAACAACAAGAAAAAATAATAAAACAAATAACAATAATAAATAAAATCGAAAAATGAAAAAATTGAAAAATTAATTAATTATTAATTTATTTTTCAATATTACGTTAATTAATAATTATTTACTAATTAATATTAATTACTAATTACTAATTAATTAAAGTATTAGTAAATATATTTAGAAAATAATTTTAAAAAAAATTGAAGGCCGCCAGTGCTCGAGCATGCGAACATTAGAAATTTATTGTCCAAACATTTCAGTGTTTTGTTTATAAATATAAATATCAACAAAATGTAAATAAATAAAAATTCGCGGGGCAGTGGGTTTCTAACCTAGGACCTTGTGGTTGGCCGAACAAGGCGCATACCACCAGACCATCAGCTCCTACTGTTCCAAACACGCCGCTGTAAATATATCTAGTTAGCTTATTTAAGTAATGTATTTGTTTTCTTTGTATACCAGCACATGAAGTAAATATATATAGTTGACAAACGAAGAAAAAAAGGAAAACAAAATATTGTGACCCGTTGGTCGTTCGTGGGTAAATGGGGTGCGAGGATTTCTAAAAATAGCCAAATGCATATTAAAACTTATGTGCACCAAGTGCACACAAGTTTTTGCCTATTATTTATAGATACACACATAAAACACATGCCTATTTTCCTCTGAGAATATCGTGTTTATCCGATCGAGAAAGGAATACTGTGTTTATCATTCAGAGAAAGAGTTTTAACCGCCAATAGAGAAAGAAATATCGTGGTCACCATCCAATAGAGAAAGGGTTTTATCTGATACAGAAAGAGTTTTATCGTGTGAAATCTGAAAAGCATTAGTTGCCATCCATAAATGCTAGTTGTTATCCAATAGAGAAAGGATTTTATCATGTGAAATCTAGAAAACACTAGTTGTTATCCGATAGAGAAAGGGTTCTTAGCCATCCGATAGAAAAAGGGTTTTCTCGTGTGAAATTTGGAAAACACTAGTTACCTTCCAGATTAAGGCCGATAGAGAAAGCGTTTTATCATGTGAAAATTAGAAAACGCTAGTTGCCATCCAATAGAGAAAGGGTTGTATCGTCTGAAATCCTGAAAACACTAGTTGTCTTTAAAACTAAGGACGGATAGAGAAAGTTTGATAGAGGGTTGCCTTCCAGACTGAGGACGGATAGAGAAAGGGTTTAACCGTGTGAAATTCGAAAAATACTAGTTACCATACAGACTGAGGACGGACAGAGAAAGAGTTTTATCGTGTGAAATCCAGAAAATACTAGTTGCCTTCTAGAGTAAGGACGGATAGAGAAAGGGTTTCGTGTGAAATCCAGAAGGACGGATAGAGTAATGGTTCCATGTGAAATCTGGAAAATACTAGCAAAAGGGACGGATAGAGAAAGGGTTTCCTTGCAGACTGAGGACAGATAGAGAAAGGGTTTCATGTGAAATTTTAAAAACACTAGAGAAAGGGATAGACTAAGGACTGATAGAGAAATAGTGATAGAGAAGGAGTTTTATCGTGTGAAATTCCAAAAACACTAGTTGCCTTCCAGATTGAGGACGAATAGAGAAAGAGTCTTATCGTGTGAAATTCTAAAAAACTAGTTATCTTCCAAACTAAGGATGGATAGAGAAATGGTTCGTATGAATTCTGGAAGCACGAATAAAGAAAGGGTTACGTGTGAAATCTAGAAAACACTAGTGAAAGGAACCGATAGAGAAAGGGTTTCGTTCTAGACCGGGGACGGATAGAGACGGGGTTTTGTGTGAAATTCAGAAAATACTTTAGAAAGAGACAGATTGAGGACGGACAGAGAAAGAGAGATAGAGAAAGGGTTATATCGTGTGAAATTCGAAAAACACTAGTTGCCTTCCAGACTTAGGACGAATAGAGAAAGAGTCTTATCATGTGAAATTAAAAAAATACTAGTTCTCTTCCAGACTGAGGATGGATAGAGAAAGGGTTTGGGCGAATTCCGGAAGGATGGATAAAGAAAGGGTTACGTGTGAAATCCAGAAAATACTAGTGAAAGGGACGGAAAGAGAAAAGGGTTTCTTGTGAAATCTAGAAAATACTAGAGAAAGAGACGGACTAAGGATGGATAGAGAAAGAGAGATAGAGAGATTTTTTTTGTGTGAAATTTGGAAAATACTAATTGCCTTCTAAAACTGAAGACGGATAGAGAAAGAGTCTTATCGAGTCAAATCCTAAAAACACTAGTTGGCTTCCAGACTAAGGACGAATAGAGAAAGGGCTTCGTGTGAAACCTGGAAGGACGGATAGAGAAAGGGTTCCGTGTAAAATCCGGAAAACACTAGCGAAAGGGATGAATAAAGAAAGGATTTCTTCCAGACCGAGGACGAAGAGAAAGGGTTTCGTGTGAAATCCGAAAAACACTAGAGAAAGGGACAAACTGAGGACGGATAGAGAAAGAATTTTATTGTGTGAAATTCGGAAAATACTAGTTGTCTTCCAAACTGAGGACGGATAGAGAAAGGATTTCGTGTAAAATCCGGAAAAACGGATAGAGAAAGGGTTTATGTGTGAAATTTGGAAAAAATTAGCGAAAGGGACGGATAAAGAAAGGGTTTCGTTCCAGACTGAACACGAATAGGGAAAGGGTTTCTAACTATTTTGATTAATGGAATCAAAAAAGGGGTATATATATCTTTTAACATTGAAACAATGAAAAGGGTATCTAACATTTTCATTTCTTTTTTTAGTACAAGAGGATATATGTAACACCCGTCAATTTGCGAATATTGTTAATAAGAGGAAATCATTATTTTTTTCATGCATTTATGGTAGGTCCGATTCATTCTAGACTAAGTCTCGTAGTTGGAAAGCCCAATCCATAATTCATTATAAAC
>JAUEKW010134950.1:0-11694 GCA_032274785.1 Ajuga reptans
TTTATTAAGCCTAAGATGTCTAATAATTGGCCAAATTATCAAACATAAAATAGCACAAACATATAGATAAAGACATAGAACGGAGTCTAGATAATCAAATAAAAAGTATAAGCTCATCACAGTCTACTTTCTAGCCCTAGAATATAAAAATAGTTTAGCTACTCATCATCGAATTGAAATATAAATAATATTCAATGAACATCATGTATTCAAAAGAATAAAAAAAAACTAATAAAATCCGGAATCTTCGTAGAACTCTTGGATCTGGCTCTCGATCTTCAATCTCGCTTCTCTGGCTTGTTCTCTACTCCAAGAGATCAAATCCCTCGAAATTTTTACTTTAGAACCCTTAAATAGATATTTGGTGTGAATAGGGCAATCATGGGCTGAATTTGGAACAAATCTGGAATATCTCGCTGGCCCAGCAATCCGCTCGACCAAGCGGGTCAACCGCTCGACCAAGCGGATGCCCTTTGTAAAATTCCATCTTTTTGTCGGCTTTTCGCTCGACCGAGCGGGCCAACCGCTCGACCGAGCATGATCTTCTGTAAGAATCCCGTCAGGTCTGTCGACTTTCACTCGGCCGAGCCAAAGTTTATGTAATGTGTCCTGTTCTTTTTCATCTTTAGCGCTCGACCAAGTGGGTCAACTGCTCGGCCAAGCCGTTCTCTTTGACTCATTTTTCTCAACTTTACCTGTTTCATCTCTTTTCTTGCTCGTTTCCATTCCAATCTCCGTCTTTATGGATATTAACCCTAAAATAATATTTTTTCACATAAAAACGAACAAACACATTAGATGGCGCAATATATTATAATCGACATAAAACGGCAAAAAATACAAGCAATTGTTATCATATAATACTACAAAATGAGCCCAAAAGCATGCACAAATTACGTGCATTAGGTTTACAAGCTCTCTTTTTGAAGGAGTGTCCATATGCATACTATGTTCATTGCTTTGATCATCGACTACAATTAGTCTTAGTGGCAGTTGCTAAAAGTGTTATACCAGTTGAACATTTCTTTTCACATGTGATTATTATTGTGAATTTGGTGGATTCTTCTTCCAAGCGTCATGCAAAACCCAAGATATTGTCAATGCAATGGATGCAGTTCTTAACAAAAAAGAACTTATTCAGAGATTTAGATACAATGGATATGATCAAATGCTTGATGAAGTGAAGATTTTTTGTGGGAAGTATGGGATACTTGTCCCAGATATGAATGCTCAACGTTGTTCAGGTAGAGGTCGTGTTCTCAAAGGTAGCGTTGTTACTTTGGGACATCATTATCGATTTGATATATTCATGGAAACACTTGATTCTATACTTCTGGAGATGAAAAATCAATTTAAGGCTTAGCTCAGCTTCGGGTTCGAGAGATGGATACAAATCTTTCAACATTGATAATATTTGTGAACTAATGGAGAAGTTCTATCCTGATGATTTTACCAGCCAAGAGAAATTGCATATGAAGTATCAATTGGAACATTTTAAACTTGATATCAGGAGCAATGAGCTTTTTTAAAAGATATCAACACTTCCGGAGTTGTGTCAATTGTTGTCTAAGACCGGTAAGACAATGAATTACTACCTTGTTGATAAACTAGTTAGACTTACTTTGACTCTTCCGGTTTCTACTGCAACAACGGAGCTTGCATTCTTATCTAGGAAGATTGTCAAGACAAGATTGCAAAACAAAATGGAAGATGACTTTTTGGCTAGCTCATTACTTATGTACATCGAGAAAGAAATTGCTGAAAAGTTTGATGCTGATTCAATTATTGATGAGTTCGATGATAGGAAGACACGACGAGTACAACTTAAAATGCCTAATCTTGAAAAGGTTAGTGAACATTATCTTTTATATTGCCCTAGTTTTTTAATCTTTTTAACCTTTTTTATAGTTATTTTATAGTAAATTTGCAAATATGAGACTAATGTTTTTTCCTTTAATTTGCAGAGTTGATCCTACCGTAGTGACATGACATGCCACTTAGTATTCGAGACTTTGATATGGGTTGTTCTTGATATAAGGTAATTTATCTCTATATTTTTTTTTATCGTTATTGAGCATTTTGAGTATAATAGGTATGTAATATGATTAGAATATGCGTGGCACGCCTTCCGCTCCCAATTAACGACACTGAACGTGACGGATTGTGAAATTGGTGGAGGGTAAATGAAGGTCTCGTCACATCTAGTGATGGTGGTAACGACATAATCATCATAAAAAAATATAGTCGATGTTATAATAAAGGGAAAAAAAAATCATGGTTAGTGAACATTATTAATAAATTTTAAATGTCATGTTAACAAAATGTGATTTATTTGTGTAGTTAACGATATATATAAATATATACTGCGTGGTGAAGTAAAATACATATAATATGTATATAATACTATCTCTTGAAACAAAAAATTCTTGAATATATATTTTGACAGAAAAAACAAAAGATATGAAATTAAAATAAAACGAATACTTTTTTATTTTTTTAAATTGAGGTTTATTTATAATTCAAAAAGTAGTCTGCTCAACTACAACTGGGAATCCATTCTCAAATCTCAACCCCCACTGTCAGGCATGAAGATTGATAAAAGAAAAAAAATACCTCGTTGTCAGCAGCTTTAAATATATAAAGATTAAAAAAAATTCCGATTAGATAATGCAAAATCATCGAATTAACTAATCTTACTTCTTATCACCACAAAAAAATGATCTTTTGAAACAACAAACAGTGGTTACAAATAATGAGTATTTATCACAACTTTATGTGTATTTGTCATAACTTTATTATTAGAGACAACATGTTGTCACTAATTAGCCGTCTCAATAACTCGGTCCCAAATAACATATTTGAGACGATAAAAAGTGGTCTCAAATGTGTCTCAAATATGTTTTGCAACAATTATTTGTCTCTTAAAATAGTTTGAAAATGGTCACAAGTAATTTGCAGAGAGTTTTGTGACATCAAGTGGTCACAAATAACTTATTATTAATTACTACAATTATAGTCTCAAAAAATATATGACAAAAAAAATTTTTTGTTGTAGTGTGTTGACCCTGGCTACTCGTACATCTTCTAGAAAAATTAGTAAACTCAAATAGTAAAAGAAATGTGTTATGTGTGGATGCAATATCAAGTCGAGGAAGCCTTACAAAGCAAGACAGCAAGTCTACCTAAACCTAAGGCCTAAGGGCATGGAGGCAAGAAAGTCTCACGTACAAACTTAAGAAGGGGAAAAATTACAAATAAATAAATAAATAGGATAATAAATAGAGAAAACTATTCACCATCCTCCTGTAGTGGAAGAATGGTGTAAAAAAAAAAAAAAAATCCTATCAGTTTAAGTAGGGGAATAAAGGGAAACTAAAAAACTATTGTTCCTTATATATTTATCTATTACAATAATTACTTTTGCATTACTGGAGGGACGGAGTTAAGGGGGACTGGCGGCGGCGGCCACCCCCTCAAATTTTCCGACAGAACTACGGTATATATACATATACAGTATAATTATAGTTAAAAATCGGATTTCGCCCCCCTCAAATTTCAAAAACTTTAATGAATATTCTAAAAAATATATTCCGTCCCCCTCATTACGAAATCCTGGCTCCGTCTGGAACATAAGTAAATGGGACCCAAGATATAATAGTTATTGTTATTTGATTTGGTTCTGCCGACTGCCAAAGAACCGTGGGATGACTTATATTAGATATACAAGTCCAAGAGGATTGATTGTCTTGGAATACGATATCATACTTTGTAATTTATTGTGGGAAAATTTCAATAATCGGGGTTTTTTGGACCATCTCATATTTTTCTTTTCATCTGTTTTCTTCTTTTATAAGGCTAAATTCCGTTAAAATTCACGACTTTTAGTTAATTATTATTTATAAAATAATTTTTCAAGCATAACATAGAAATACATTACTTTCTTTTTTTTTAATTAATGAACTCGAACAAGTTATGGGCTCCAACTGCTTATGTGGAGATTGAAATCGGGATTTTGGTCATTCCAACTGCAGACGTGTAGTGTAGAATGTCTTTAAACCCCTAATTAAATAAAAATAATAACTTTTAATGAGTAAGTTTAATGATAAAATAATACCGATTTTCGTTTAATTAGTGGTTAAAAGAATTCGTACAATTGAGCAGATCAAAAGGATAATTTCTGGCTCCACTTTAGTAATTGAAGCCCAAAACTTACTCGGGTACATTGAATTGAAAAAAACTGTAAAGGTGATGCATTTTTGTGTTACGGACTTACAGTTAAAAAATTATGTTGCAAATGATAATTAACAAAAAGTTTATGAATATTTAAGTAATTAAGCATTTTATTATCTCCATTTCACTTATTCCTATATATTTTTTTGCACTTCACCGGAGAATAATCGACCAAGCTGATATGTGCACCGCAAAGGTGATTTTGAATTGTAGTACTAATTCTTTTGTTTTTATTTGTATTTTTAATTTCAACCTATTTTACACTTTATCATATCTGCTCGAATATTTCTGAGAAGAGACATCTGGTGTATTTGATAAATTTAAAATATTAATTGTCGAAAGTTACTAAATATACGAAATAGATGCGAAATTTTTAAACTTTTTTTAGTTGAGTCTATTTTCTAAAGTCTATTAAAATTGGGTTAATAGGGATACATAAATTTCACTTAGTTTTGGAGTTAAATTTGACCTATTGTATTGATTTAGATTCGTACATATGTGGTGTATAAAGGGGTGTTTTCCTTTGCTTTTACTTTTGGAAAAGTAATTAAATTAGAGATTGTGAGAAAAATCACTTATAGGTGAAAGCAGATAGTGTTTGAGATAAAAATATTTTTAAATATAAAAATAAACTAAAAGCTACAAAAACAAGTAAAAACAGCTTACAGCTTTTGACTAAAATCTACTTTTTTTAAGCAGAATCAGTTTCCAAAACACCTAAAATAAATTTTCTAAAGCTAAAAGCAAAAAAGTTGCTTTAAAAAAGCAGGGCAAAACTCCCCTTAAGTTTGAAGATTTTTAACTTTTAATAATCACAATATAAACATGGTTTTAACTTGTAATAATCACTATATTAAATTGAAATTGAAATATATTAAAATATCCAAATAAGCATGTACCAATAAATGGTCGTAATTATCCGAATAGTTTAAATCTATAAGTCAAAGGTCCTTTTGGAGACAAGCCACGTCAGAAAAGTAATAAGAGATGAGGACGAATGAGATCATCGGATGGCTAGATCAATTTTAATAAAAAGGCTAATTTTTTATATTTTCTTGGACGATTTGATTCCTAATTTATAATTAAGTTTCATGGTATTATAATTAATTATTTATGGGTTTATGAGTTCATGTTTAAAATTTAAATTCAGTATCTAAATTTTAAACTTTATAATTAGACTATATTTTTATTTTATGGTTTATAATTCATGAGTTCATATTTCAAATTTAAATTTAGGATTTAGCTTTTAAACTTTGTAATTAGGCTATATTTTTATTAGCGAAAACTTAGAGACAACATATGTACAGATCTTCTTATATAGAACGGGTTGACTTGGTTCAACCATATTAATTTTCACTCAAAAAGTAATTTTTTTGCGAGAAAAGTGATACTGAAAAAACTTTTTTTTTTCAGAAAAATATGATACTTCATATGGTTTCTTTTTTTTTGGGGGGGGAGCACAACGCGTATTTTCTTTAAAAACTATCAATTTTTTAAAAAAAGTATCGATCGCTGAAAAATTGATGGACATCAAATCTTTTATATTTTTTTTATTTAGCATCTTTTTTTGAGTCCGCAGATCTCAGAAAAATTATATTTTTTGTTGAGCGCCTTTTTTAGGTCCCCTCAATAAGGTAGTGAAAAATATCACTTAATTGACCAAAAATATCACTTTTTTAATAAAAGTATTAGTAAAACTTATTACTTTATTGACAATTCTATCAGAAAAAATAGATACTTTCGCCCAATTAATTAATATATTTTTTACTAGAAAAATAATACTTCTAGAGCTGGTCTGATATGTTAAAAAGTAAATATCCATATGCATATGGTATACATGGTCTGGTAGGATTAGAAAAGGAAACTATTTGCAAAAAAAGGCAAGCTCTTAAAAGCCGTAATATCAAAATAAAATCCTCAGCTGTAATTACTTGGCAGTGTAAATTTCAGCGCATCCTCCATTATTTATACAATCCTCAAATCAGCATCTCTTTTGAATCAGCATAGCAGATATGGAGGCATCGATACTGACATGGCTAACGCTGTCGCTGCTACTCACAGCTGTAACTGCTACTTATTCCGACGATTCTGAAACCTTAAGCAGACGCAATTTACTGGCCAATGGCCTCGCCGCAACTCCTCCCATGGGGTAAGGGTAACCCTTCCTTCCACTTCTCTCTCTTCTTCGCTTTCAATCTCTCACTACAATTTCGTTGTTTCGACTTTGTTGATCTTCGGACTTACTTCAGATTTCTGCATTTCTGCTTGTTAATTACTAAATCTTTGCGGTTGCATTGTACTTTTGCAATTCTATATTTGAGCTAATTCTATGCTGCCCGGTCGAGTACTGATCTAACTATCCACTTACAGAGTTCATTGAAATCAATAGCTAATTTTTATTCACTTTTTAGATGGAGGGTCCGATCACTTTGTCGGGTAGTACCCAACTCGATAGCATAAAATTTCTCCAAAATCTGGATTCTTAATAATTGTTGCCCTTTTCATTTTCCAAATTCACACCGCTATTAACACTCTCAGTTTCTCTAAATACATTTCATGGAAAAGTTAATAGTATTTCTTTTAGGGAAAATGTTGTGTGGGCAGAATCTGCCTGAGGCATAATTTTTTTTTTTAGGTGGTTAAAGTAATGAAAAAAAAGACATTTTATAGTTATCAAAATAATTGTTAACATTTAAAAAAAAAATCTTATAATTTTCGATCATGATATTAATCTGATATTAGGGTTAATTGCAATTTAACAAATAACTTTTAAAACAAAAAAAGTCTATCGGGGCAGATTCTGCCCAAAAAATCAAGTCTTTTTTTTAGTGTTCAGTTAGTATATAGAATACTTTTAAAACGTGAAAATGAGGTATTCAGAAACACCAGCTGAACACCTCAAAACATGTTTGGCTGGTGGGACGAACACCTCATCTTTTTAGTGACAAAGTGATCGAATACTTTTTCTATGTTTTATTTAGAGGGAAATTGGGTGTTAATACCCTCTTTTTATTATTTAAAATAAAAATAAAAAATTGATTATCTTATTCAATAAAATTAACAAGAGGAATCACAATCTCCTATTCCTTTATCTTGATCAGGTGGAATAGTTGGAATCATTTCAATTGTTACATTGACGAGAAAATCATTAAAGAAACAGGTATACTAATTCTCTTCTCCCCTTATTTTCTTCTTCAAAAAAAGATTTCATTGATCAGTATGTTGTAGTTATAACTGAGTGTACTTGTTTGTCAGCTGATGCTCTCGTCTCAACTGGTCTTGCTAAGCTCGGGTATAAGTACGTCAACATCGGTATATTTCTACCCTGATGATATTTCTAACCTCTTCAAAGTTTCATTTTTCACAATTATGTAGATGCATTGCACTCTATCTAATTGAGAAACTTGTTATTCTGCTTTTTAGATGATTGCTGGGCTGAGATTTCTCGAGATGACAAGGTTCTCTCCTTGCATTGTTTTTTGCTCTTTCGAGAATAATTTGTGTTGCCTATAGTTTTCTCGATTTTTATTTACTGAACTAACTTTCCAATTCCAGGGTAGTCTAGTGCCCAAGAACTCCACATTTCCTTCTGGTATGAAGGCTTTGGCTGATTATGTTCATAGCAAGGGACTTAAGTTGGGAATATACTCTGATGCTGGGTAACTTTATTATAACAATCACAGTATTTAATATGATGTGTATATATGATATTTACCTTATGCAAATGCTTAACTTCCTCTGCAGCTATTACACTTGTAGCAAAAAGATGCCTGGTTCACTCGGGCACGAGGAGCATGATGCCAAAACCTTTGCTTCATGGGTAAATGATACACTTAGGTTATTTCTTAATGGGATTTTCGTGTAATATACGTCAGCGATAGAGAGAGATTAGAATCTCCTCTGGTTAGATGAAAAATGACTAGAGTTCTTGAACCTTGATTTCGTGTTTCTTTCCCTTATACACGTGGTCTTCTTGCAGGGCATAGATTATTTGAAGTATGATAATTGCAACAATGATGGATCAAAGCCAACTGTTAGGTAACAAGATCACTTCATATCGAATTTTTAAAGACCACTATCATTTTTTCTACATTCTTTTGCGTCTTTCTTGAGCTTTTTCTTCTTTTTTGTTTGCAGATATCCTGTGATGACTAGAGCTTTGATGAATGCTGGTCATCCTATCTTCTTCTCTCTCTGTGAATGGTATTTTCTTGTTTTTTTTTTCCGACTTAATTGCCATTTCAAAAGTTATCTTTTCCCCTGTGTTTATGATTGTTCAAATATCGAACCAGGGGCGATATGCACCCGGCCTTGTGGGGTTCCAATGTAGGAAACAGTTGGAGAACTACAAATGATATTGCTGATAATTGGGATAGGTAGGATTGTCTCTTCTTCGTTGTTTGGAGCCTCATTTTGCGTCTAAGAAATTCACCAAAATCTTGAATCTTGATTCTCCAACAGCATGATCTCTAGAGCAGACCAGAACGAAGTCTACGCAGAACTTGCTAGACCGGGTGGCTGGAATGGTTAGCACATCCCATTCTCAGTTTTCTACAACCTAATTGAAATGTGTGTGTATGTGTGCGCGTGTGTGAGACATAGAGAGAGAGAGAGAGAGAGAGAGAGAAGCTCAATGTGTTTTTGAAATTGTTAGTTCTTTAATCTTGACAGATCCTGACATGCTTGAGGTCGGTAATGGTGGAATGACCAAAAACGAATACATTGTCCACTTCAGTTTATGGGCAATTTCTAAGGTCTATCTTAACTCAGAAAATATTTCTTTTCACTGTCAAGAAGGGTACCTTTCCACCATCATATTCGTACCTTCTCTCTCTCTCTCTTTCATCTAACGATATACTATTCTCAGGCTCCCCTCCTCATCGGTTGTGATGTAAGAAACATGACGAAAGAAACAATGGAAATAATAGCAAACAGGGAGGTTATTGCTGTCAATCAAGGTAAAACATGAATCATCAGCTTCAAATTTGTTTTTTGTTGTTTATACTTTTTGTGTCATTTTGAACAGACAAGTTGGGTGTACAAGCGAAAAAGGTTCGAATGGAGGGTGATCTCGAGGTAAACCAGTCCTCTCTTCCAGTAGCTAGTAGCATGATATTCGATTCTATATATGAAAATTAGAACTTGATAACGTAATATCTGTTGGTATCGGTAGGTGTGGGCTGGGCCTCTTTCGGGCTACAGAGTAGCACTGGTGCTGCTCAACCGAGGACCTTCACGCACCGCCATTACTGCTCAATGGGACGACATCGGTCTCCCTCTAAGCACTACTGTGATTGCAAGGGACCTGTGGGAGGTAATTTTATAGACTCAACTAATTAAATGGTTCTACATTAATCTTTACTGCTAAAATCTTACACACACACACACACATATGATTAAATAATATTTGGTTGTTATGTAATGACAGCACAAGAACCTGAAGGCAAGATTTGTGGGAAATTTGACAGCAACAGTGGATTCCCATGCATGCATGTTGTATATATTGAAACCAGTTTCTTAGAGGGATTTTATTTGATTGAAAGGGTGCCTAAGATCTCATTTTTTGCCCCTCATAACGATTTTCAATTTCTATGTAAAATTGAAGAGAATAATATGTTATGAATAAGGGCATTTAATAACATGGGAAGCAGTTTCCCTGTCTTTAAACATGGATCTTACTCTCTCTCTCCATTTATAACGTATTAACGTTGTTTTGAAGATACATCAATGGTCCAAACATGAAAACAATGAATTTTTATTTTATTTTATTTGTTCTATTTTTTTCTAAAAAAGGTAGCCAATGATTTTATTCATCCTCTAATTGACTCATTATTAAGCTGTTGGAAGACAAACTTAGCCAAGGTCCTCTGTTTATTTAAAAAATTAGTAATGCTTCCGTGTGATGCACATGTATATGAACTTTAATATATTTTTTGTTACATACAAATGTGTAAAGTTATAATTTTTTATTATTGAAAATTTTATTGTCAAGATTAAATATAATTTTTTAATAGATGTGGGGGTTTTTTTTTTTGGTAATAAATATTAGTAAGTCTAACCTCAAGGTGGGTTCAACATCATATGTTGGGTTGATTGGTCCAAAATTTTATTGGACCATAAATTAGTGAGCCCAGCACAGCCCAACCTACTAAAATATATGAAAAATTTTGGCCTGCCTGGGGTCAGTCGGGCCATTGGCTCATTGGGTCGGGCTTGTTGGGCCTGATGGTATTTTCAGCCAAGATTCTTATGACCTAGCCCGTCTAAAATGACGGACAAGTTGAGTCAATTTTGCAACCGCTAACCATCAATCACTTTCCAAAATGGCACTTTTCTTACCAACAAAACTTTTTCTAAATGCATGAATAAGTACTTGCATGATGCATGTTAGCGTGAACCACTACACAAGATTTTTGTGTTTGATAGCACATAGAAATGTCACTTTCTTGGTACTTAGTAACTATTTGATTGTTTTGAGTAAATAGTTTTCCATCAAGGAATCATAGAGGTATGGAACAATATGAATTTGACATATAAGACTAAGTTCCAAGAAAATAATGTGATATATGGTGGATAAAAAAAGATCTAATAATTAAAAAAATAAAATAGAAAAAACAAAATTTAATGTTTTACCATTTAAGAATCCAAATAATCAATTGTTACCCGTATCACACTAGCATCATAGTGATATGGATGTTACTAACAGGATGCAACGATTGGTGCCGATTAATATATTTATTTCCACTTTCTTGGTCTTTATCCCTTACAAACAAGACATTGTTAAATTTCTAAGAAAATCACCAATCGGTGTGTAAACTTTATATTTAGATTTTTTAATAATCATTGTTGGTCATCTTATCATAATATTGAATGCTTTCCAAATTATAATTATAAAAAAATAATAAATTATGTTGTGGAGAATGAAATGGGAATATGAATTTGGAACTTGAGATTCGATGAACTTCTTTGAACTTTCTGAAAGAAAAACCTTAACTATAAACCTTACTTGAATTGTTATATTCTTTATCCACCAGCACCCATAATCAAAATGTTCTCTCCACATTTTTTGTTGGAGTTTGTGAAGTAATGGTTTCTGTGAATTCGATTTCTTCCTACTATCAAATTATTGCTTTCAACTTTTCCGTAGTTGGTTACTATGATTTTTTTGCAGGTTGATCTTCTCTTGTATTTGTTATGGTGACGATGAGACAAAATTGAAAATTGTGAATATAATTTATATTTATTTGACCACTATTGTAGGAAAGTAGAAAAGTAAAGAGAAGAAGAGAGAATACCGAAATAGGCGTAAAAGCGGCATCTTATTATTCCATAGAAGGTCCCTTTATATAGTTACAAACTAGGGTTTAAGAATACATGAAATAACGTGAAATGCCTAAATTGCCCCTCATCAGTTACTTTTGATGAAGGCACACTAATGTGTTTTTCCTTCAACACTCCCCCTTG
>JAUEKW010134971.1:0-11693 GCA_032274785.1 Ajuga reptans
TCCATGTGGATACGATATTCTTTTATACTACCTCTGTCAAGGGTTGTACGCTTGCAACCCGGAAAGCGTTCTAATCATATTGATTTGGAGCATTTTTCACGACAAGTTCAGTCAGGCCGAAGAGCCTTGCCGATCACGGGCTGCACATAGCTGCGCATAGGACCTATCCCCCTACCTTCCGTAAGTTCCCCTTTTCTATCTAACTTCATTTTTTTTTTAAACTTGATTTCTCATTGCAGCTACCATAGCTGAGATGTCAAGGGGAAGTGAAGGCCTCCCTCCCTGAGCTGGGGAAGCTCCTCTGCCTGTTGTTCCACTGCAGCAGGCTGCCTCGTCGAAAATGAAGAAGATGTCTGTGGAAGACCGTCGTGCTGCCATGCTGGCGAGGACAACAGCCCCACCTGCTGCGGTCACCACAGCACCGCGCTCTTCAGAGGGAGTGGTGCGGAAACGGGCTCCCGTCGTTGAGTCTTCTCCTCCTCCCCCAAAGAAGCGGGTGGTGTTAGAGACACCCCGCGGGGATCCTGTGCCGGTTGTGGGCGGCATGGGATCATGCTTGCTGGGTTGGGACCCTCAGCGGATTAAGTAGGTCGAGGAAATGGTCCAGTTAGGTTTTCTGCCATCTTTTCTGGCAGATATGTGGGATCAAAGTCTCCAGCTCCTTCCTCTACTCCCGGGATTCCTCCATTAATACGATCTGCCATGGAGGCTCCCGCTCGAGCTTGGACGGCAGAGAAGCAGCGGTGTAGTGAAGAGTTATCATTGAACGACAAGATCGCCAGTTCAGTGACCCTACTAGCGAGGTCCTTAGGGATGCTGATGTCTGCCAATGCCGAGACCTCGGACAGGGACTTCGTGACCCCTGCTCTGAGAACAGCACTGCTCAGTGTTCAGGCTGAGCAGAAGAAGGTGGTTGAACTCACCGCTGCCCAGGGGGGGCTAAGGCAGGAACTGGCCAAGGATCAGGCCGAGAAGGAGGCGTCTTTGAAGAAGGAGAAGGACCAAAGGGCCTTGAGCAAGTTGCAAGAGGCATCCATTGTCGAGCTGTAGCAGGAGCTCAAGGCCCGGGAGGACGAGGTTGTTAGAGAGCGAGCTGAGAAGACTCACCTTGAAGAGGAGCGAGCTGCTGAGAGGGCTCGCTATGAGGAGGAACGGGCTGCCGAGAAGGCCAAGATGGCAGCTCTTCAGGAGGTGCAAGCCGCTGCTGAAGCTGCAGATGTGGAGGAGGCGGTGAAGGCTTACAAGGCCGGCGAAGGAAATGTGGCCTTCAATGATGGGTATGTCTTCGCCTTCGTGGACATCGTGAAGATGGTTCGCGATGAGTTGAAGGTTGATCCAGCCCCACTTTGAGGTGAGCTGCTGGAATTCCTGGCGGACAATGCCACAAGTACCGGATCCGAGGTGAACTGGAAGGACCTGGAAGGTCCTCTCACCAACGCTGAACGTGAGCTTCTGCAGCCTCGCCCTGCTGAAGGTGCATCGACTAAAGTCGCGACGACTGAGGCCGCGACTGAAGAGCCCGCGGTTGAGACCCCGGCTGCGTTAGACTAGGGGGTGCTGTCCCCTCGCTCCTTTTGTAATAGATTAGTAATTTTAATACTTTTTGTAATACTTTTTTTTGTCAAGTAAATGAAAGTACGTTTTGCACTTGTATATTTACTCACTCGTATTTTACTTATATTTGTGCTAGTGTGACCTTGTTTATTTTATGAACACTTAGAATATTTTGGATCATAAAATATTTTCAAGATTCTTATTGAGCTCGAAGCTTTAGAGAGAGTTGTTTGAGTCTTTTTTTCTCGTCCAGGGACGAGTCTTTTTTGCTCGTCCGTGGATGAGTCTTTTCTGCTCGTCTGTGGACAAGACTTTTCTGCTCGTTCGTAAACGAGTCTTTTCTGCTCGTCTGTGGACAAGACTTTTCTACTCGTTCGTAAACGAGTTTTTTTCTACTTGTCCGTGGACAAGACTTTTCTGCTAGTTCGTAAACGAGTCTTTTTTGCTCGTCCATGGACAAGACTTTTCTTCGGAGATAACATGGATAACACTTCTATATTGATCATAGAGCGAAGTGGGCATATTACAAAGCTCGATTTCCGTCTAAGACTCTATTGATAATATTTTTTCAAGTGTTGAGCGTTCCATGGATGGTTGAGTTTCTTCCCGAAGGGATCTTCTAGCTCGTATGCTCCATTCGAGAGGCACCTCATGATCCTGTAGGGGCCATCCCATTTGGGAGAGAACACCCCGGTCTGTAGTGCTAGGACTATTTCTCTCATCACCAGATCGTTTGTTTGGAAGCTTCTTAGTTTAGTCCGTTGGTTGTGGAATCTTTCGAGGCGATGCTTGTACATGACATTTCTCCTTTATGCCTTGGAATGTCGCTCTTCCACGAGGTCCAAGTTAATGCTTAAGGCTTGGTCGTTGTCCTGGTCGTCGTGGTTGAGTATTCGGTAGGTTGGAGCCCCGATTTCGACAGGTACCACTGCCTCAGTTCCATAGGCGAGGCGGAAGGGAGTTTCGCCAGTTGGAGTCCTTGAGGTCGTTCTGTATGACCAGAGGACTCCTGGCAGCTCCTCTACCCAGTACCCCTTCAGCTCTATGAGGCAAGTCTTGAGCGTGCGTTTCAACACTTTGATTACGGCCTCTACCTGCCCGTTGGACTGAGGGTGGTAGGGTGTGGCAAAATGAGTCTTAATTTGGAGTCCGTTGCAGAACTCCTTGAACTTATGGTTATCGAACTGTTTGCTGTTGTCCGTAACTAGTGATCGGGGGATGCCAAATCGGCAAACTATGTTTTTCCAAACAAAGTTGATGATCTTGGACTAGGTAACGTCGGTGAGGGGCTCCACTTTTGCCCACTTAGTAAAGTAGTCGACAACGACTACGGCCTGCGTGAAGCCGCCTTTGGCCTTTGGGAAGGGCCCAATGAGGTCGATCCCCCATTTCGCGAAGGGCCAGGGGCTTCGACCAAGGTGAGGTTCTTGGGGCGAGCTCGAATAAGTAGTGCGTGACGTTGGCAATTCACACATGATCTCGCTTATTGGATGGCGTCCTTCTTTAGTGTCGGCCAAAAATATCCTTGGCGTAGGATTTTATGTGCCAAAGCTAGCCCCCCAGTCTGGTTCCCGCATGCTCCTTCGTAGACTTCGGCCAGGTTGTATTTACGTTCTTCTTCATCCACACACTTCAGTAAGGGGGCGGAGAATCCCCTTTTATATAGGCGAACCTGAACAAGCGTACAATGGGATGCGCGGGACCTCAACCGATGTGCTTCGAAACGGTCTTCGGGGAGCTGCTCGGTCTTCAGATACTGGAGGATGGGGGTTATCCAGTTGATGGGAGGCACTTCCACTTCTTGCAGGCACATTGCGTTTATGGAGGGGGCTGTAGCTCGGATTAACGTGATGGACGAGAGGTTCTCAGCGTCCTCTGAGGTGGCTAATCGGGCTAAGGCATCAACTTGGGCGTTCTTGGCACAAGGGATCTGCACGAAGAGGATTTTCGTGAAATCTTTGGCTGAATCCAATACAAGCTGTTGGTATTGAAATATCGTGTCTTCTTTGGGGACGTAATGGCCGTTGATCTAGTTGGTGGCGAGCTGAGAATCACTATGTATTATTATCTCATTGACCCCTAGCGATTTTACCATATTCATCCCCATCAGAATGGCCCTCGTACTCGGCTTCGTTATTTGTGGCTTTGAACTCAAAATGAACTACCGTCGAGAGGCACTACGTTTTGGGGCTTAGCAGGACTAGCCCCGGCCCCGTGTGCCGCGCTGTTGAAGATCTGTCCACATATAACTCCCATGGACGGGAGATACTTCGGGGGACGTCGAGCTGAGGAGTAAATTCCAGAATGAAATCTGCCAAGGCTTGGGCCTTTATGTCAGTTCGTGGGGAATATGTTATATCGAACTAGCTCAGCTCGACAACCCATCTCAGAAGCCGTCCTGCCGCATCAGGGCATTGTAAGATTTGTCGCAGGGGGTGGCACGTTAATATTTCGATCGGGTGCTCATAGAAGTAGGGCCGTAGCTTTCGTGCTGCCATTATGAGTGCATATGCGAGCTTCTCCATCACAGAGTAGCGCAGCTCCGCGTCATGTAAGGACTGACTGATATAATATACGGGAAGTTGTTCCCGATCTTCTTCTCGAATGAGCACCGCGCTCATTGCGTAGTGGGAGACTGCTAGGTATAGGAACAGTATTTCTCCCGGTAGTGGCTTTGATAGGAGGGGGACTGTTATCAGGAACTCCTTCAACTTCTCAAGGGCGCTCTGGCATTGATCATCCCAATAGAATTTTATCCCTTTTTTGATTGACTCAGATAAGGGCTTGCATTTTTCTGATGGCCGAGATACAAAGCGACTTAGTGCGGCCACCTTTCCCGCCAGGCTCGGAACATCCTTGATTTTCCGAGGTGGACCTAGGTTCATGATCGCGCGAATCTTGTGGGGATTGGCCGCTATGCCTCGCTCGCTGACCATGTAACCTAGGAATTTGCCTGCGCTGACCCCAAAGGCGCATTTTTTAGGGTTCAACTTCATTCCGAAATTCTTCAACGTCTCGAAGGTCTGGGAGAGATGTTGTATGTGGTCTGCTCGTAGCTCTATTTTTACGAGCATGTCGTCCACGTAGACCTCCATGGTCTTCCCAATTTGATTGACGAACATTTTGTTCACCAATCTCTGGTAGGTGGCCCCGACATTTTTTAAACCAAATGGCATCATCGTCCAGTAAAAGAGCCCGCGATCATTGATGAATGCGGGTTGTTCTTGGTCCTCCGGGTGGAGAGAAATTTGATGGTACCCCGAATACTCATCCATGAAGGTCATCAGCTCGTGGCCAGCCGTGGCGTCTACGAGCTGGTCTATATGGGGCAAGGGGAAGTTGTCTTTAGGGCACGCCTTGTTGAGGTTCGTGAAATTGATACACATGCACCATGTACCATTGGGCTTGATGACTAAGACTGGGTTTGCCACCAAGTCTGGATAAAAGACTTCTCTAATCAGCCCGTTGCCAAGTAGCTTTTGGACCTCATTTTCCAGGGCATCATACTTTTCTGGGCTGAACCTCCGTCTCTTTTGTCGGACAGGGCGGGCCTCCGGGCGGACGTTCAGCCGATGTGAAATAACCTGGGGCTCAACCCCCCCCTCCTATATCCTTGCTCGTCCAGGCGAAGGCGTCCAGATTCTCCCGGAGGAAGTTTATCAGTGATGTCCGATGAGTCTCCTTTAGCTCGGAGCCTATCCTCAACTTGATTTCTGGGCGGTCCGGGTCCATTGGATATTAGAGAGCTCTTCGGCAGGTTCGGCCTTTTTTCGACGAAGGTCCCTGCGGGGATCTAAGTCGTCCCAGGGACGTTGATGATCGGCTCATCGTTGGGGAGCTGGCCGCCACGTGACTGGCTAGGTGGGGTCTCTACCGGGACGGGGTCGTCCGTTATGTCATCGACGTCCATGAGTTGGGATGTCCTAGTGGAAGGGGAAAGGTCGCTGGGGTGGAGGCTGCGGCTGTCAATCGGTACGTCGATGTCCATCGAGCAAGCGGGTTCATCCTTAACGCAATCACCAGTGCGTCGTTGTGGGGGTGGAGCAACCCGGATGCATCTCCTTCATTAAAGCTGACCTCCCTCCGGCTTAGACGATGAGCGGATTGGACCTCGTCTTGTTGGGGACGAGATCGGAAAGAGGTAGAGGGGAGGAGTCCTTGTGTGTCACGATCTGATCGGGGGGCTAGTGATAGCTCCCCGTGCTCGTATTGGCATGGACGTGAGAAACTCTCCTCGTTGTCCTCGGTATAAGGCCGGCCGTTCTGATAGGCACTACGCAGCGCCCTGAACTGAGCCTTCTGGGTGCGTTTGCTGTCGCGCGACATCTCGCTATTAGCACGTCCCATCATCAAAATCTCTTGCGGCAGATTCTCTATCGGGTCATTCCCCTGAAGACGGGGAAGCTGACCTCGTTGTATTTGGTGCGGGAGGGCGGCGATCGCGCTGTGCAGGTCGGTTCGTCAGGAAATGGTCAAGCTTTCCTTCTTCATAAAGCTTGTAGAGCTGCGTCATAAGGTCCCGGCACTCGTCGGTATTATGACCGACCGACTCATGATATTTGTAGTACTTTTGCTGATTAAGCTTCGTCGTATCGGCCTACATTCTTCTCGTAGGGGCCAACAACCCTTGATCCTTTATTTGAGCAAAGACTTGCTGCGGAGTCATGGAAAGGATCTGCCTGAGCTCCTCCATTTGCTCTTGATTCTCAAAGGTCCGGATCCCCTGGTTTTCCCTCGGGCCATTCTGCGGGTGCCTCCGGTTCCTGGCCTCCCTCGACCAGGGCGTCTCAGCGAGATTTTCCTCGGCCCCTATAAATTTATCGGCCTTCGCCAAAAATTCTAAGAAGGTACGGGCCCTTTCGGTGTGGATTGCCCACCAAAAGTGGGAGTCAGATCGTAGGCCGTGCATCGCGGCCATCAGCACGGCATCATCAGACATCCTATCGGTCTCTAAGAGGAGCTGATGAAAGCGGTCTATATACTTGCTCAACGCCTCGTCCTTCCTCTGGACGATCGTTGTTAGCCTCTCTTTGGGGGTAGTACGCGCCCGTAGGCTCATGAAATTAACCCTGAACAGCTCCGCCAACAGCTGACAGTGGGTAATGGAACCTAAATTTTGAGACCAGATCCACCAATGGGCCCGATCGCCCAACGTGGTGGGAAATACACGGCATAATGTTGCATCATCAGCCGCTTACAACTCCATGAACGACAGATACTTGTTGACGTGAGTAGTGGGGTCCGTATTGCCATTGTAGGGAGTAATGTTGGGGCACCTCAGGTCGTGAGGTAACCGTGCAGCCAGAATGGCCGGGGAGAAACGAGAGCTAGATCCTATGTCCAGGTGGATGGAGATCGGTGATGGTGCAAAGGGTCCCACCCGTCCTTCCAGGAGGGATAGTTGTTCCTTCAGCCTCGCTACCTCTGCCCGGTCTGAGGCACCGAAATCTTTCAGGCGCTTGCCCCCCGGGTCTCCTGGATGGGTTGGGCATTCCCGTGGGGGTGAGGTTGACGGGCATCTCATCCCACCTCCCCTCGGGGGATTCCCCAAGCGATCGAACACGTTGGGGTGGGGGGATCGAGACTCCGTGGCAGAGGTGGATTGCCGAGTTGTGGAAGCACCTTTAGTTGGACACGGGCGAGGGTGGCGACCTGAGGATCGTGAGGGCGTCCCTCTTCCCTGTGTATGTCGGTTCGGCCTAGGTGGAGCTTTGCGCCCTGGTTCACCCTTCCTTTGCGCCCGACCTTGAGCTCGCACCGACATAGGGGACCTCTGGACTCCCTTATTCGGGAGATTGGCCGTGTTCCCGAGGTGATTACCCCGTACAGTGGGAGGAGGTCTATTCATACGGGAAGTTCTGGCCTCCGCCTCGGGGTGGTCCCGCCGGTATAGATACTCCCGGGCCTGATCCTGGGCATTTTAGGTAACCGTACGGAGAAAATCAGCATCCTCCTGCTCAGTCCTCTTCCCCCTGTTTGACTGAACAGGGACGTGGTTTGATTTTCCGGGACAGCCTCCTTCTGTCCGGGTATCCCGAGACAGTGAGTGTCCCTGTGCCGAAGTATGTAAGAGGTAAATGTACTAGCAAAGAAAAGACGTCATTTGGAGTAAAGTGTAAATGATTCCTTATTGAACGAGCTGCATTAGGATATTACTTACAAACTTCTATTCTTTTCACTTCTTTTTTCATACAGAGATTCAAAAGTCCTTTTCTTAATGGAGGGATTGGGGTATCTATAGGGGTTTAGTAATCGCCTCTTAAGCAGGTGGGTACCCCGGTAGGTTGAGCCAGTTACGGGCTCTAGCTTGTCATGGGGCGATGTCATCGGGAAATGGGCTCGTGCATTTCGGGGCCCTTCGAGGTCCTCTCGGTGTTGAAGGACTTTCTTGAGGTTGGTCTGCGAGCTTCGGGGTGGACAGGAATTGGGGAGCGGACTGATTGGACCAACCTGAGGTTCGATTCCGAGGGTAACCTTAAGATGGGCTCGAGATTCGACCGAGCTCGAGGTGCAGCATGATGGAATCGGTGTCGTGGGTAATGCGAAATGGTCTACGGATTTCACCACGTAACGGGCTGAGGGAGCGGACTGCGGGGTCCGCTCTACAATTCTCATCGGTGGGCAAGCTTCAAATGGGCTTGGGGACACGACCTGCTTGTTTATCGGGCTCTGAAGTCGTGCCACATGTCCCTATTCTGGGAATTATGGGGTGACTATCCACAAGCATCATAAACATCATTGCATAACCATAGAAGCTACTGAACATAAAAGCTGCTGAAGAAAATCATAAACGTCAAAATACTAGCAAGGCTATAAACATCATTGTGGAGTATAAAACTACTGAACAAAGATACCAAAATACTATCTCTAACTAAGCATTAGTATCCTCAACTTCAACGATATTGGATCCTTCCTTGGACAGAGTGAGACATAAAATTGAAAAAAAAATAGAATTGTCGGGCCAGCCCGGATAAACTACGGACCTAGCGGTTCAGGCCAAAAAGCCCGGATGTTTAAGTGGGCTGCAAAATAGGAGCCCGAACCTTAGATTTTTTACCGGTTAAACGGACCAGCCCTACAGGTTTCGGGCCATTATAACATCCCTACTAATTACATATATTGTTAGACTATTTTTGTTGTTATTGTTTTTAAATTAGAAAAGTAATTAAAAATAAAGTATATATCCTAATATTGATTTGAAATATGATTTGGTCTTTTAATCTATTAATGTAGCTTTATATAATTCAATTTTTTGTCTTTAAAAATTGTCATTTTTCTTTAAATTTGATCATGCATAACGAAAAATATTTCATGAATTCATGGTCAAGATAACTAGAAGTTATAAACTCATAAGTTCCAATTAGTTATACATTAACACTATTATTTAATATAAATTATTTTTCTATTGAATTTAGTTATTTAATGTATAGAATATATAGTAAATTCATCCTAGACACAGACCCCTTCTTCCCTCAGCCACAGACTCTCTTCTCCACCTTTTTTCAGTGATGTTATGTTGCCGAAAGCCTTCGCTCTTCCCCTACTTTTCATCAGTCATCTTAGCATTGGACTTGTTTACGCATATGTGGAAGGGGGCTCATACGGTGGCGCTTCAGTTCAGATCTACTTTGTGATGTAAGCAGGGTGTTTCAATATTGTCTACACATTCTTTTGTCCGGCCTTTGGTCAGAATTAAGAGTGTTGGCCTGATGGGAAAGTGGAGCCAACTCTTAGAGGATTGAAAAGAGGAAGGCTCTCCTCCCTTTAATTTTCTGGTATTAAGATTCCATCTTTTCTTTTTCTTTTTCTTTTTTGGATGTTTATTGCATCCATGGTAGATATTTTCTTTTCAGTTGCTAGAGTTTGGTCTGCAGGATGCTCCATATCATTGCATACTTCTTTAGTTAGGTATATATAGGAAAGCTGAAGAAGTATAGCTTCTGATGAAGTCTATAAGCGTGCTTTAAGAATAGTTTTATTCCTAGCCACATTGTCTACGTGGCATATTCTCATTTGTTGTTATGATAATTGACTATTGTGGATGCATTGTAGCAGATTATAGCTGTAGGATATAAATACAACAGCCTAGCACTGAAAATATCAAAATTCAGATTATACAATATATAGCTTCTAGAGCAAAAGCTCTCAGCTCACATTTTACATATTGTTCCATTGATTTCATACTTGATATTGCTGATCTCTTCATGGTATCAGTTGTTTAGGTGCTTATCATGGCGCCTCCACGCAATCAAGCGCTGAATTTACCGAATGAAGCATGGCCTGCTCTCGCAACGGTAGATGCCCCTTTAGCTCATGATGCTACGTCTTCTTCGACCTCCACTACCACTACGGATGTCGCTTCCAGTCCGCACCTGATATTTCATGATAATGACCTGCTCAATCTGCCTAATTCCGATCATCCAGGTATGAGCCTGGTTTTAAATCGCTTAACCGGTGCTAATTTCCTCCCTTGGAGCAGATCTGTTCAAATCGCTCTTCTAGCTAAAAATAAACTAGGATTTATGTTAGGTTCCGTTAAACCTCCTTCAGATCCAGCTATGCTTGACCAATGGAATAGAGTTGATGGTATGGTGCGCTCTTGGCTCATTAATTATATATCTAAGGATATCTCTGAAACCTTTTTAAATGCTAAATCTGCACATAGTCTGTGGGAAACACTTGTTAGACGCTTTGGTGAATGCAATGGTCCGCAACTATATAATCTCCAGAAGTAAATTTGTACTATTACTCAAGGAAATCAGAGTCTAGTTGTTTATTTCACTCTTTTGAATAAGCTTTGGGATGAATATGCTCTTGTTTTGCCTAAACCTGTTTGCTCATGTGGTGGTGCTGCGGCATGGGCGAAATTTGAGTCTAGTGGTAAGCTCATTCAATTTTTAATGGGGCTACATGACTCTTATGATCCGGTTCGTAGTCAAATACTCGTTATGGATCCTCTTCCTGCTGTAGACAAGGCATATTCTATGGTTCTTCGCATTGAAAATAGCATTCTGTTCAAGCTACATTTCCTGATATTTCTGATAATTCTGCTTTATTTGCCAAGTACACAACGCCTCAGCACTTTGGAGGCCGAGGCACTGGTTATGTTTCGAATACTGTAGGGCGAGGGGGCCCTACCTTTGGCAGGGGAAGAGAACCTCCTCGGAAAACGAAAGAGGAGCGAGCTAAGCTTGTCTGTGATCATTGCAAGTCCCGACCATGAAATTTAAGAGTGCTTCAAGCACAAAGGTTACCCTGCCTGGTACTTCAAGCCGAGAGAGGCTCGGATGTCTGCGATGGTGGACTCTGTTTCTTTCATTGACTCTTCTTCAGTCCCTGATCTCCACAAACAATCAATCGCCACGCCTGATATCTGTACGTTGGTTCAGAAAGTGGTTGCTCGAATCCTTGCTACTCAGAACTCTCAATCCTCTGCTCCTATCTCTCATCCTTATATGACTACTCCTGACTTCATTGGGATGGCTGATTCACATTTTGCTTTCACCTTAATCCAAGGTTTAGATGCTGGTTCTTGGATCATTGACACTGGTGCAAGCAAGCACATGTGCAATGATGCCTCTGTCATGATAAATTTGATCCCTATCACTACTCCAGTCCTCATATACCTTCCTGATGGATCACGGGTTGCCTTCACACATGTTGGACAGGTTGTCCTCTCTGATAAGCTTACTATCTCGGTCGAGACACCTCTCTATCTCGACCGAGATGATTGTCCAGCCATTTCTCTTATTTCTGCGTGCGTTGTGTCTCGGCCGAGATACTACTCTGTCTCGGCCGACACGATTGTCCAGCCATTTCTCTTGTTTCTGCGTGCGTTGTGTCTCGGCCGAGATTGTTTCCCCATCTCGGCCGAGACGTTTGGTCATCTATTCTTGTGGCTGGACCAGCATTTCTAGGCCGAGATCAATTGATCTTCTCGACCTAGATCATCTTTCCATCTCGTTTTGGCCCTTCCTTGGCTCGTTTCGAACCTTTAGACATCCTCTATCTTGTGGGAACACTTGCTTTTTGCAATTTAGCCTCGATTTCCTGTAAAACACCCACAAATACGTCTTTTGTGCAACACTTCAATAATCAAACATATTTCCATTCAATTTATGCACAATTCACTCTAAAAT
>JAUEKW010134982.1:0-11691 GCA_032274785.1 Ajuga reptans
ATGTTTGGCTACTTAGATAGATTTGATTATTCATTGTATTACTTTTACTTAATTCGATACGTAAATTGTGCGTTATACATATATACATGTAAAAAATTCAGATAACCGTGCATCGCACGGGTGATTTACTAGTTATAGGTTAACTTGTCAAAGATGTACTATGTTGGAGGTTGGAGTTCTTTCAGATTCTGAGAGCTCTGTACATGGAAGACGACCTGATGGGCTCATAGTTTGGGTATTCTATGTTGAGTCAGTGTAGTATGTCATGAGGCTTGTATTGTGTTTAGAAGTATTAAATTAGTTGAGTTGTCAGTTTTGTATTTATTTTATGAAAATTTTCAAAGTCGCACGTGCGCACAAGTTATTTTGTGTCAAATGATTTCTTATTTTCTTTATTAAAAGGCCATTAGGGAGTGGGTTGTTACAGTAATAGCCTAAACGTATACATTTATGGTGATTACTTTCTTATTTTATAACAACTCTTTCAAGTGAATCAATGGATATTGAAGTATATACTAATAAAGTGGGGCAAGAAAATCATCAAGGTAATATTTTACAATAATATTAAATACATAAATATAAAGGATAAACATATAATTTAAACTTGTTTTGATGTGTTTTGTTTTTGATGAAATTATGCTGCAAAATGAGCAAGAAACTGCAATTTTGAGAATAGATAATGGCATGAACAACAACAACAAAGGTAAAAACAAGAAGATTCATATGAGTTACTGTTTGGAATATATAATATAATCTATATGCTTAGTGTTTTTTTAATTTTTTACAGAGCTTCAAACTGAATCAGTAGATATATCATGTTCAATAATTGAGTTGAACAACAACAATGAAGGTACTTACTGTTTGACCAATATAGTATACTTTATTGCCTCTTAAAGTATAGTTTAAATTGCATAACAATATACTTAATCTGGTCACTATTTTTTGATTTTTTATAGAACCTCCAAATGAGACAATAGATACGCTCGCTGTTTGGGATTCAGTGTTCGAAAGTCAACGAACAGATTCTCAACAACAACAAAAATACGGAGAAAATTGGGTGTCTTCTCGAATGCTGGACAAAAAAAAGAGGCAGATGAATCAAAAGAAAGAAAGGAAAAGGAAACCAACTATAAGAACAGGTTGTGAAGCCTACATGAGAATTGCAAAGAACGTAGATCGCCTTTTTGAAGTTGTGAGGCATAATTTAAATCACAACCATTAATTAACTAGGCCAAAATTAAATCATCTACACCGTTTACGGAGGCGAATCACATAAGAAAAAACAGAAGCAATAGCAAATATGGTTGATTCTGAAATAAAGCTTATGGACTCTTATAGATATATGGTATATGAAGCTGGGGGTGAAGAGACTGTTGGACACACTCAGAAAAACCACTTGAACTTCGTAACCCGGATGAAAATGGAAGCAATCGAATGAGGAGACGCATAATTAATAATTGACATGATACAAGAAGAAGTTGAAAAGGATAGTATTTTTTTCTATATAGTGAAAATGAAGGAAAATAGATTATGCAATATCTTTTGGAGAGACTCGATGATGATGGAAGACTTTAATGTCTTTGGTGATGTTCTTGTATTTAACACAACATACATAACAAACAAGTACAATCTGATTTGTGCTCCATTCATTGGAACAAACAACCATTGGAAGAACGTGATGTTTGGATGTGCTTTCCCAGAAGATGAGAAGATGGAGTCTTTTGAATGGTGTTTCAAAGTATTCAAGAAAACTTTAATATCTTTTGGAGAGACTCGATGATGATGGAAGACTTTAATGTCTTTGGTGATGTTCTTGTATCTGACACAACATACAGAACAAACAAGTACAATCTGATTTGTGTTCCGTTCATTGGAATAAACAACCATTGGAAGAACGTGATGTTTGGATGTGCTTTCCTAGCAGATGAGAAGATGGAGTCTTTTGAATGGTTTTTCGAAGTATTCAAGAAATATATGAGAGGGAAGACTCCAATAACAATATTCACAGATCAAGATTTTGTAATTTCAAAAGCGATTGAAAATGTACTTTTTCAATTTCCATAGTATATTGTAAATTTTAATGACATATACTATATGAGGAACATAAGTATACTGTAACCTATAAAAACATATACTGTATATATTTTACAAAATTCCTGAATCTGTTCATCACAATATCTACACATTTCATGTACATCAATATACTATATCCAGCATATATATATATATATATATATATATATATTGTATCTTAACTATGCTTATACTTGTAAACTTTAATTGTAGGTTTTCCCTGATACAAGGCATCGACTTTGCTAATGGCATCTTTACCAAAATACAATAACAAGATTTGCAAGTCTGAAGGGAAACAACACTTTCAAGGATGAATTCACAAAGGGCTTCTCAGGGTGTGTTGATGAAATTGAGTTTGAAAATTGTTGGAGCAATATGATATCAACATACGGGCTTGAAAAAAATGAGTGGTTTGGAAGATTGTATAGTTTAAAGGACAAATGGAGCAAAACATTGAGCAATGATTTCTTTTATGTTGGAATACGATCTTCTCAAAGAAATGAGAGCACAAACAGAGTGATCTGATTCAATGCGAAGAAGACAACAAGCTTGACTGATTCCTATGGTATCTTCAAAGAAACAGTAAAGTGTTGGAGAAGCACGAAAAAACTTGATGAGTTCATATGCTCAAGATCAAAGCCTGATTCAAATATACCAATGACTCTGAAACAAGTTTCGGAGGCATATACAACAAAACTTTTCAAAAATATTGAAGAGAAATTCTAGAAATGCATTTCAAGCTATTCTATTCCCAATGCATACGAAGACAAAACAATAGTCTATCAAGTTTCATCAAGTATGGCTGATACTGAAAGAAAAACAGTAATATATGACATGAAGATGAAACTAATTTCACGAACTTGCAAGAAATTTCAGGAATGTGGGATTCTATGTTACCATTGCTTGAGAGTATTGCACATAAATTCTGCACAAAGCATACCGAAAGTATACATCAAGAAGAGATGGACAAAAAATTGCAAAATAAGAAGTTTGGGAAAAAATGAGCAAGTCAAATCCAGAAACATAAAGCCATCAAGTACACATTCAATGGAGGAATAAACTAGTACGTGGCTACTACAGCTTGATATTGAAAAGCCAACATCATGCAGACACAAGAAGAATCATGGAAGAAGGATATGCAAGAGATAAGGAAGCCGTTGATTCTATCTTACAAACTCACGACCCCAATATTCCCTTGGAGTCATGTAACACGGTTCTTGATCCAGTTTAATCAACTACAAAAGGAAGAAAGGCACAAAGGGCGAAATCCCAACTTGAAAAATGAAGGAAGAAGAAAGAAAAAGAAGTAATTCGAACCAATAACAAAGAATTTGGTTCAAAAATACCAAATGACCGTTTAATTTAGTTATATGTACTGAATCTACCTTTTACTGCTAACAGAATAGAGAGAGAGATAGAGAGAGAGAGAGAAGTTTAGAGAGAGAAAGTAATTCTCATTCATCTGTAAAATGTGATACAAGGTGTGTTTATATACAAGAAATAATAACCGCTACTCTACTAGAAGCTTCACTCTAACCGGCGTAATTAGTTGATCACACTTGCTGACTCATTCGAAGGTTTCACGTGCTTAAGCTTAGTTGTCCTGCTGACTTGGCTTGATATGCTTAACATGCTCCCCTTGCTGAGGACCTGGTCCTTTCATAGAGAACTTCTGCCATGCGAACAAACTTGGCTTGTGGAGTTCTGGTAAAGGTTTAGTCAAATTATCAGCTAAGTGAGCATCAGAAGGAACAAACCGAACATCTATCTCTTTTGCCTGAACTTTTTCACGGATAAAATGGATATCAACCTCGATGTGTTTAGTGCGAGCATAATAAACTGAATTCGATGCCAAATACACTGCTCCACTGTTATCACACCATAGGACAGACGGTGTCTCCAAACGAACACCTAGAGAATAAGGACCTCAATCACACAAGTTCAGTAGTGGCCACATCAATGCACCTATACTCCGATTATGTACTACTACGAGCCACCACTTGCTGTTTCTTGGAGATCCAACTGATTGGGTTAGTCCCTAAAAACACAGCAAAACCTCCAGTCAACCTCCTTTTGTCTGGACAAGAAGCCCAGTCTGCATCGCAGAACCCTTGGAGACTCATTCTAGCAGAAGGTGAAAACTGAATACCAACAGAGGAGGTGTCTTTGAGATATCTCAACACCCGTTTGTAGGCTTCCAGTAGTTCACAGTGGGACCTTGGAGGAACTGACTGAGCTTATTCACTGCAAATGCAACATCTGGTCTAGTCATGGCCAGATACTGAAGTGCGCCAACCATGCTTCTGTATAGTGAAGGATCTTTGAAGGCAGGACTATCGTGTAAGGCAAGCTTCTGACCAAAATATGAAGGCGTGGAACAAGGTTTGCAATCTGCCATGGAACAAATACCAGAGGATTTGACGTGTGCTTGAACCCCCAAGAAATAACTCACCTGACCAAGACTCTTCAGAGAAAAAGTATTGTTAAGGTCAGAAATAAGCTGCTGAATGAGTTCCTCATCATCACCGGTTACGAGAATATCGTCGACATACACAAGCACCACTAGCAACTCACCTCCTCTTTTTTGAAAAAAATAAAGAAAAATCAGACACCGTTTCTTGGAGACCCCACTGTAACAGGAACCCCTTGAGCTTATCAAACCAAGCTTTGGGAGCCTGCTTAAGACCATAGAGCGCTTTCCCAAGTTTACAGACATGGTTAGGCTTGCTGGGATTGGTAAACCATTCTGGCTGGGTCATGAACACAAGTTTGGGAAAATATCCATTGAGAAAGGCGTTGTTTACATCTACTTGATATATCTTCCAACGCCTAGTGACAGCCAGAGCAAAGACTAATCGAATTGTAACAGGTTTCACTATAGGTGAGAACGTCTCAAAAAAATCTACTCCAGCAGTCTATTGAAACCCCTTTGCCACCAGTCTAGCTTTATGTTTATCTAGACTACCATCAGCCTAGTACTTTATTCAAAATACCCACTTGTGATGAATCACACTCATGCCAGGAGATTAGGGAACCAGTTCCCAAGTTCTATTTCTGATCAATGCAGAAAACCCATCTAACATAGCTTTCTTCTAGTGATCCGGGACAAGGCTTCCTTGAATGTAGTAAGTTCAATAACGACTGCAGAAAAGACTTTTAGTTTAAAGATTCCACTCTTTGATATAGTTTGAATAGAGTGAGTGGATACTAAAAAAGTTGGAGTTGGGAGATCAGGAGGAAGATCTGGTGAAGAGGGGGTGTTTACTGGAGAGAGATCTGGAGTGTGTTCTGGAATGGAATGTGGTGTGGTTTGGAGTGAGCACAGGAGGAACATAAAAGTGATCAGCTGGAGTGTTGTGTAGAGAATTTTCTGGGGTGGAGTGTAAATCTGGTGGAGCGGGAGGATTTGTTGTAAGAGTTGGTGGAGTGTGACTAAACACATGAAGAGTAAAAGGTACTAAAGTGCTTTGATGTGATAGAGACGGCTAAGAAGAGAAAAGAGTAGTATATGGAAACTCCTTTTCATTGAAGGTGACTGTCATGGCTATGTACAATCTGCCAGAAGCAGCAAGACATTTGTAAACTTTGTGTAAAGAACTATACCCCAGGAAAAGAAATTTTTCACTCATGTATTGCAGTTTTGAGTTATTGTACGGTCTGAGGTATGGATAGCAAGCACATCCAAAGGTTTTGAGGAATGAAAACTCTGGAGCTCTATTGTAGAGAAGCCGATGAGGTGACTTATGTTTCAGTACTGGAGTAGGTAGGGAATTAATTATGAAAGCAACTGAGAAAAAAGCATCCCACCAGAATCTTGTGAGTAAGGATGCTTGTGCTAAGAGAGTGAGTCTTGTTTCTGTAACATGCATGTGCTTTCTTTCTACCCTCCCATTTTGTTGGTGTGTGTGAGGATAGGAGACTCTGAGTTTAATTCCAAGAGTTTGGAACAGCTATTTAAGAGCTCTAAACTCCCTTCCCCAGTCACATTGAAAGGCTCTAACCTTGGTTTAGAAATGTCTTTCCACTATGGTATTAAAATTGACAAAGGTATTATATACTTCAGATTTCAAATGTAATGGATATAGCCACACGTATCTACTGAAGTCATCTAAAAACATGATGTAATGCCTATATCCATCAGAGGAAGGAGTGGAAGATGGACCCCATACATCACTATGAATCAACTCAAAAGGAGCTGTGGTTTTGGATTCAACAGAGGAAAATGTGATAGAATGCATTTTACCCCGTTTACAGGGCTCACAAAACTCTAGACAAGAAAGTTTTGCACAGGATTAGGGATGTCAATGGTTAGGGTAGGGTACAGGTAAACCTTCTTCATACCCTACCCGCATGAAAAATGCTCTGCCTATACCCTACCCTATTACCCCATTATTTATCTCGGGTAGGGTACGGGCAAAACCCGACGGGTATGTGGGTACCCACGGGTAATCGGGTTACCCTATATTTTATAAAAATAAAGAAAAAATTTGCAAACAAATTACATATCCAATAAGAAAGTCAAGAAATATCAAGTCGCCCGAAAGACAGGAAATTGAACTAGAAAGTCAACAAGAACATCTTAATATGATCTATATATCACTTAATTCATACAAACCAAAACCAAAGTAGTGCATAATGTTGATACAAACTACAAAATAATTAAAAATAACATGTCACTGGACTTCATATCTTAATACAGAGTCCCATAATTTGTTGTTTGCTATTTTTCTATTTCATATCTTAATACAAAGTCCCATAATCTTCTATTTGCTAATTGTTAATTTTCTATCTGTAATCAGATTCGGCATTATGTAGACTAGTGGTATCACTAACCCCATACCCTACCCTTGCCCTATTAACATTTGGCGGGTACAGGCGATGTCCTACCCGTTATCCTAAAATTCAAGCAGTGCCCTACCCGTTTACGATTTACCCACGGGTAACCCTATCCTACGGGTAAAACTAACATCCCTACACAGGATTTTATAGAATGTATTAAAAAAGCTCAAGTTGCATTACAAGGATGTCCCAACCTGTGATGCCATACATTGATATCATTTTCAGCAGTTACAATGTTACATGCAGGCAATTTATTGGAAAAAAAAAATTGATTACAATCAGTAGTAGTGGATGTATCTTGAGAGCACCAGTGGAAGTAGATACATCTTGAGAGCAGGAGTTGAGTGATGGAGCAGAAGCTCATTTGATGTGATAGACTTGCTTTGAGGAAAAATTTGAGAGATCAAGGAGATATAGACCATCTCTGAGAGTACCTCTTAACAACACCTTACGAGTTGTTTTGTCCTTCACAAGTAGAAAGTATCATGAAAATGCTATTATCCTTTGTGAATTTAGAAATGCTTAAGAAACTTTTAGTAATGTCTGGAACACAAAGTATGTTTTTTAAGAACAAGAGGTTTTGAATTTATAGAAGGAAGAGCAGAATGACCAATGTGAGAGAAGGAGAGCTGAGAACCATTACCTACAGTCAGTTTGTCCTGGCCACAATAATCATATTGGATGTCCAAACTATGCAGCTGAGAGGTCACATGATCAGTCGCACCACTATCCATGTACCAGGTGCTTTCTGCAGCAGCACAGGTTGAAGGTTGTGAAGAGGCAGCGTGAGCCTGAGGATTTTGCCTAAGATTAGGCAGTGCTTGGAGATTATTCAACTCAACCAGTTCTTCTGGATTATCTGGATTATCCAAGCCTTGGAAAGATACATCAAACCTTTTGAAACATTTTGCTGCTACATGATTGCTTTTGCTACACAACTGACATTGAGGCTTTCCTCTGCTGTATTTTCCACGACCGTAACTAGTACGTCCACCTCTATTGTCAGTTGGATAGCCTCTGAAGCTGCCTCTATGTGCAGCAGAGCCTCGTCCAGCGAAATTTGTAGAGTGACCATTAAAACGCTGTTGAATGTGCATCTCATGCGACAAACATACAGTATGATTGTCATACCCTTATAGTAAGATTTGTTTTACCCTTATAGTATGTATAAATTTGGCTAAAAGTATGACTTTATTCTTTGCAGAATAATTTTAGATTGAAGATAGTGTATTTTATTCTTGAAAACAGTATGTTTTCAGTTTGCATATAGTATGTACTATATTTGGATTTAGGGTATCTTTCAAACATACAGTATGATTGTCTTAACCATAGACTATGATTAACATATGCTTATAATATGTTTACAATCTATTTAGTACTTCTTTGTCCAGTGTTACTACCTACACAATATTATTTATCTAAGTTATAGTATATTTTTTATCTGCTTATAGTATATATCAAGTTGGCAAAAAATATGTTTTTAGTGTGCATATAGTATATACTTAAACGGTTAAAAATATAACTTACAGTACGATTATACAAACATTAAAGTATAAAAAAAGTACTATCACAATCAACAGAAAACATAACAAAAAAAAGTACAAATTAAAAACTACAAGTACCAAAAAAAAAAAACATTAGAGTCAATTACTTAAAAATAAAATAAGTAAATTCTTATCAATCATTGTTAATAACCTTTCAACAAAAAAAAGATCAACATTCCCTATCAATTAGTTCAAAAATTCCAAAACTTCTCCACCAGCAAGACAAAAATTCATATTACATTAAAAAACTTCCTATCAATTACTTCACAGTGCTTCATCATCACTTCACAAATGCTGCATCATTTCAATCATCACCAGAAACCTTCTTCCCTTTAATAATATTTTGTTGCTTTCGCAAGTAAACTCTTTCAGAATGAGCTTTGCCTTATAAAGAGCATCTTTTTTTTTAAGCAATCTCCTCTATCAATGATGGCTTCTCTCATGGAACAGTTTTACAGCTTGAATAACCTGACTCTTTCCATCATTGATGGATGAAAGCCCAATCTGGACGCAAATCTCAGCACGTAAAGCACGACAAATATTTTTCTAATAGAAAGAAAATGAATTAGACTTAAAAAAAATATAGAATACAATAAATGTAGCAACGCTAAAATAAGAGATAAAGTACCTTGCATAAATTAGGCTATAAACACAACGTCATCAAAATGCATCATATAAACATCGCAGTCTTGACCATATTTCCTAGTTTGCCACTCAAATGGCACCCTATCAAAAACTATATGTCGAGACTTCATCTGCTTTAGGGTGCTTTTTTCCATCAAGAAATTTTGACATCTGAGTTTGCTATAAAAAAACAACAAAAACCAAGATCAAAATAATGGAACACTATTTAACAATAAAATGAACATACATACAGTTAACAATACTATTACTTACCATTATGTATACTATTAGATTATATATACCATACTATAAGAAATACAGAAACAGTCTCTTACCAGCAATTTGGCAGCACCAAAGAAAAGAGTATCTTCTTCATTGTACTTCCGGTTATCCAAATATTGACACTTTCCATCAACAAAAGGAACAAAAATATAAAAATGAAAAAAAGAGGAGAATGTTAACAAAAACAACTACAAAATCAAATAAAAAACTACTTAAAAGAAAAATAGAAACATATTTGAAGAAACTAACTATATCAACAAATTTTAACAAAGCAATACCTTCACCAAGCCACAAATCCCAAGAATTTAATATCTCATCCTCATTTTCTTCTTCATTACCAACACCATTCAACAATCTCCTCAATGTATCCTATTAACAAGCAGCAAAAATAATTAAAAAATCCAGAGACAAACAAAAGAAAGGAATCTGAAACTTACACTATATCCCGTATTAAAAGTATATCGACTTGGACGGTTTGAAACACGTCCTGCCTGATTGATTAAAAGACATCGTGCATCAACAACAGAATTATAAATCTGTAGATATGGAGTTAACAATTTCTTATCCCATTTCGTAACTATATTCAAATAGTCATTCCTGAAAACATTAACACTAGGAAAAAAACCGTAATATTTCGGTAGTAAAATAATAATGTTTATGCAATATAAAGTATGTTATAACCAAAATTTTCCTTATAATTTAAATCCATGACAGACAACAACCCCCTCCCATTTCTCCAAAAACTGAGAGACATAACCAACAATCTCATCAATAACCAAACATCAAATGTCTGAATCAACTTATGCATCTTTCTTCATTGCACTACATTACTTCACATAATTCTTCTACACCTAAAAATTTATCTTCAACATCAGCACCTTCACCAACTTTGTCAACCACATGCGATGGAGTCAAAATATTGAAGGTTGGCCCATCAAAGTCCATAGTCTTAACCTAAGGAAAATTTTCACCATGTCATCAATAATATTATGGACTCTCGGATTCGAGAAGAATTTCTGAGATTTCAGGGGTTAAACTAGGCTAAGCATCACCTGGTGAAGATCTACTAATTTCCAGCAGTTTGAACATATAATGGTTTGAAACAATTGATACATCCCTCTTAAAGAAAAGAGCATCTCATGAAGAGGCTGCAAAATAGATCAAATAATAGAACTTAGATATAATACTTTCACACAAAGAAGTTAAAGTATATTATGTACATTAAGTTATTTTAAGAAATACTATTGGGCATAATAAAGTGTATTATAAGGCATAGTAGAGAGTACTATAAGACATAACACAGTGTACTATAAGACATAATACAGTGTACTATAAGACATAACAAATTGTACTACACAGAATAACAAAGTATACTATTAGGCCTAAAACAGTGTATTATTAGATATAACAAAGTGTACTACTCCAAAACAAAACAAACAAAAAATTTAAAAAATTTAAAAAGTAAACTTACATCAATGGCAGCCTTTTTAAAGTAGAGCTCTTTAAATTACTGTCTGTTATACGGAATTTAATATAGTCCAAATCTTGATCATTTTCTTTTTCCTCTTCAACCGGCCTTATACCACAAACATTTTCACCATAAATATCTTTATCCATTGCCGGAATGTTACTGCTATGACTAAAACTATCTACTACATTTCCATTTCGTGATAATGGAAACCTACCCGTAACCAAATCGCCATCCCCATAAACCTTCACCTTAGCCTCTTCCCTACACCTCTTGGCCATTTTCTTATACATCCATTGACGTATAAGAGAAAGAAGGCACGGCTCAGCTACTCCATGCCATTTTAACCTGTGAAAGTAAATAATTTGTAATAGAAGAGTGCACCCACCAACATAACCACCATAACTATTCATGTAAGTATCCACCGAATGACAAAGTCTCTCAAAACAAAAGAGCAACAGTAAAAAATAAGGATAAGAGAAACATCCTCAGTAGATTTCAGAACACCAGTTGTCAAAGAACAATTTAGACTTGGAACCAAGAAAGATAAAAGAGAATACAACAAGAACACTCTTTTAAAATCATCCATTCCATCAGTCAACCGATCAGTTATCAAAGAATATAAAACAGAAACCTGGGCACCAGGGACTATACCATAGTCAGATTGAAACCTATGCAACAAATCTGAATCCCCATCAGAACGAGCATATACTGGTACACCCACATCTTCATTACGTGAAATCATAAACACATCGTATACGTCATTGACTTGTGCGTAATTTTTGTGCTAACCACAAATTACTCTACTCGCAAGAGTACGAGGTCAGTGCAGTATGGCAAGTATTTTCGACCAAGTAGTTA
>JAUEKW010134993.1:0-11690 GCA_032274785.1 Ajuga reptans
GTCCCGTAACTTTTCAATTGTATAATTTTAGTCCCAAAAAAGTTAAGAATTCAATTTAGTCCCGTAACTTTCAAATTTGTCTGCGATTAGTCCTTTTTTTGCCCGCAGTGGCCAAATTCGCCGAAAAATTACACGTGCCGGACACGTGACTAAACTTTCCGGCGGAATTGGTCACCGCCGGCAAAAAAAGGACTAATTGCGGACCAATTTGAAAGTTACGGGACTAAATTAAATTCTTAACTTTTTTTGGGACTAAAATTGTATAAGTGAAAAGTTACGGGACCAAAATAGTTTTTAGCTCGTCAAATAGGGTTATGCTATGAACGACTTAACCCCTTTACAATCTCGGAAATGCTCCCTAAGCCACGACCATACAAGTTAATGTATCTACCGCTAATGTGTAAAGATATCATCCCCAAATTATTGATAATATAATTAGATGCATTCTAGGAGATCTTGATACATTAGCTGGTGGACACGTTAACTTGTGCTTACCGCGTAAGGAAGCGGGGCTGTTATAATCTATATCTTAGTGGATCGGATCTTCTACTACATATGATAATACATCTCCCACTACAACTAACAAATACAGGCCACATAAGTACATTGATGTATTGATGATGTCACTTCGCATATGTGTCAATGTATAACCGCAATATGAGATGCATCACAATTTATAGTAGGTCTCAAGACAATTGAGTTGCCTATATTAATTAAATGATACTCGCTCCGTTTCTAAATAAAAATTATTTTAGAAAAATTACTTTATACCCAAAAATAAATCATTCTAGCAAAAATACAATATTCAGTATTCTCCTTGGATATATACCAGCAAATCTCCCTGGAAATCTCCTAATTCACCTATTTCTCATCTTTCATTGGTAAATTGATTCTCTTTCCATTTTTTTTAGAGGAAAAAAAGAATTTAAGATAATAGAGATAAATTATATTTGTCCATCCCATGAGTTCTTAATTTCTCTCTCAAAGTTTAGAACGACTTTTATTTAGGATCTAAGGGAGTAGATTATACTTTATGGGAGCATTTCCAATATTTACTACTTATTAGTTTTACAATCCTTTTCTTTTATAAAACACTTCTTTTTTTAGAAAGTTTATAGAACACTTTGAGTATTTATTAAGAAGTGGAATGGTATGAATATATTTTTTAATATGTTTAATAAATTTATAAAATTAGAGTATTTTTTTTATTTAGAAAAAACTCTGTTAATATCGGAAGACTTTTTATTGAAAAATATGAGAATATTATATATTACTTGAGGAAAATGTTTTTGTTACAAGAAAAGTAGCAAGCTAGTGATTTGTTTGGTTACATCACAACTAGTTTACGTCATTTAAAAAACTTTTGGAAATTCAACCTATTAGAAGCTGCCCAGGGGTTTCTTGCTGTGCTGCCCCCAAAAGACATATTTGAAAAAGTTAATTTATTCAAGATAAGAAAGCTTATAAGTTGATCTCTACCGAATCTTTTGGTCTTTAATAAAGCTAGCTTCACAAACCTATCATTTCTCCGGAAATTAATGTTCCCCTACCCAATGTGGAAATATGTTAATGTGTCTACGTATCGTTAATGTGTAGATATCTTATTCCTGAATCTAGATAAATTAATTAATTTTTTTTAATAAAATTATGACACATCCATCAGCTGGTAGGCAAAATAACATGTGTTCACGGTGGATAGAGGAGTGTGACTGATCCTTTCTCTGCTTAATTATCAAAATTCAGCCAATTGATATTTCAATTCTTTGGTGTCACAGATTTGATTATTCATCACAAAAAGTTGGAGGTACGTTTGTTCCCCTCTCCTAAAGTTTCAATCTTGAGATTGAAGCAATTGAAATTCAACTAAAAAAGGAGTATATATTAAGTTAATAAATTCAACTAATATAGTCAAGGCAAAAAAGGAGAGGTTATTTCCAGCTAAAATTAAACAAGAATGTTGAACTTTCAAATTAATAAATAAAATTTGCGTTGAAATTTTCTTATTCTTTTTTTTTTAATTATTATACATGTTTTGAGGCAATCTCATATTATGTTAGAATTTTGAGTTTCAATTAAAAAATGATATAAAAAAATCAAATAATTATTTATTAATTATATGATATATATTCATTGTAACTTAAAGGCCAATATAAGTACAATCAGATTTCAAAGTAGTATTACACAGACATAATCTCCATGTAAACAACTATCTTTGAGGAGGACTCTTGCGCCATAGTTGTACAGTGTCAGTGGGAAAATTCTTCCATACCTGTACATACATTGTCTCCACCACTTACGTAGAATAAATTTTATATTAATAAAATATTTCGATTTAAGTAGTGGGGGCAGTGCATGTACATGCACACAAGAATTTTCCGTGTTAGTGGGCTAGTCCAACTTGGAAACACAAAAACATGTGGATCCTCCGTAAAAATTTGTTTCCAACGAATTTGTTCTACACCTACCCGTGCTTGCGCATATCAAGATACTTTTTGAACAAACAAAAATTTATTACTTTTTTACGATAAAAGTATTATGTTTTAGTAAAACTGTATTACTTATAATTTGACTAATTACAAAAAAAAAAGTTTAGGTAAGAGAGTAATAATTATTTGTAAAGAAATTTATACTTTTTTAATAATGTTATTAATTATAACCTAAAAAGTATTATTTTTCAGTGAAATAGTATTATGTTAAAAAAAAATACATATGCGCATAAAATTGGTTGTTTACAGTACCCCCTTTAATATAAAAGTAGGATAATCTGCTTAGTTGTCATCTCCTCCTTTTTTCCTCACCATTTTTCTTTTTTCTTTTTTTGTCGCCTTTTTCTTATGTAATCTACCCATACCTTATACATAAATGAAAGACCGTTAAATAGTTTCTAGGTTTATGTGTCATTTTGTAGTTTTTTAGATTTTTTTTTAATTTGATAATACATAAAAGGAGACGTTGACATGTGTCTTCTTGAAATTTTCAGGAAAAAAAAGAAGAAGAAGCAATTATGGGCGTGAGCTGTGCAAGTTTTATTCCACCATTTACTCTCATCAACCAATCAAAATCTTTTTCTCTCTCCATTCTTTTTCTTTTTAACTTAAAATTTTAAATGATTATAACCTTATCATATCAACTTCATTTTTGATGAAAAATATATCAAATTAATCATTCTTTCACGATGTTCAATTAGAGATCCATATTGTATATACTAAATTAGTTGAATTTATGTTAATGCCCAATCGTATAAAAAAATTATATTAGGCAAAGTATGTGTATATGTTTCCAACGTAATTAATGCATAATAAAAATAATTTAATTCTCCTTTTATGAAATTAGATTTAAAACTCATATTGCTTACATAAAAAAATCCTGGTCTTTCTTTAATTTTACGGTATAAAATATAGTAATAGACACACACACACACACACACACACACACACACATATATATATATATATATATATTATTACTCAGCAGTGATATGGAACCAACTAACGAGTTTTCTTATAGAACCCACTTGCTGATGTGTTTGACATATCATCCCGCTACGCGCTAATATACTCTCCACACATTTTTTCCCACTAGCAAAATAATAAAATATCACGCTAAATATATATATATCCACAGATTTTCTCCCACTAACAAAATAATAAAATATGATATATTCTCCACAGATTTTCTCCCACTATCAAAATTTAAAATAATAAGATATCACGCTAAATATATCTTTCCACATATTTTCTTCCACTATCAAAATAATAAAATATCACCGCTAAATATAGATTTTCTCCCACTAGCAAAATAATAAAATATGACACTTAATATATTTTTCCACAAATTTTCTCTTCTCCCACTAGCAAAATAATAAAATATGGCGCCAAATACATTTCTCATGCATACATTTTCTCGCGCGCATTATTATCCCGCCAACCTATCATATCTTCTTCTTATTTAATATTTTCTCAATCCACCCCTAACCTAACTTCTCCGTTAACTGGCTTGTATTACGGTAGTTTGTAGTTGCACTAAACTCTATCGCAACTAGCACTCAGATTGCACTAAACTCTATCACAACTAGCACTCGGATTGCATAGATCTGCCGGCAATAATTAATTTAGCAGATTTCACGTAAGCACGTTCTTCTCCACCGACTACCAGTAACTTTATATATGTTTTATTAGTTTATACATGCCTTAGTTTATATGATTGAGATGATTTGATGATGGAGCATCTCATGTATATTTTTTTCCTATACTATTATTAATTGTCAATTGACTAATTAATTTGATACTTGTGAATTGACCTATTAATTTGATTGTCTTATATATGTTATTTCATGACAGCGTAGAAGAATTTGACTCCTTAAAAGTTCTATTGCTAATAAATAAAAGATAGTTCCATTATGTACGAATAGTTCCATTATGTATTCACTTAGTTTTTAACTCGTTTCAAAGTTTCATATAACACAGTTACTATTTTTATTTTTATATTTAATTTAAGGTCCTAATGGCGGAAGAAGAAAACAGAGAGGAAACTTACACACCTCAAGTGTCGAATTCTACCAAGCCTTATATTGGACAAGAGTTTGCTTCTGATGAGGATACTTATACTTTCTACAACACATATGCACGAGAAAGTGAGTTTAGTGCTAAAATAAATGACTCTAAAAAGTGTAAAGAAACAAAGGAAGTGATATGGAAAAAGATTTCTTGTAGTAAGCAGGGCCACACGAATGACACATACCAAAAAAAATCCAAGAATATTCAACCACAAATTGGGGAAAGAAAATGAGGTGTTGTTAGAACTGATTGCAAAGCGAAGCTGACAATTGTCAAAAGAAAAAGCGGGCAAACTTGGGTTGTTAGCACCTTTGTGGAAAGTCATAATCATTGTTTAACAACTCCGACAAAAGTTCATCTGTTACGATCACATCGAAAGGTATCTGCTACCAAAAAGGCCTTAACTCGACAGTTCTCCCAAGCTAATATACCGACTTGCCAACAAGTGCAGTTGATGGAGATTGATTACGAGGGTCCAGAAAACCTTGGGTGCATAGAGAGATATAAGAAATTATACGCAGACTTTGAGAGATTTGCACAAAGGACATGATGCTGAAACATTGATTATCGTCTTCAAAACAGAGAAAGATAAAAATCCAACATTCTTTTTTGACTACGAAGTTGACTCAAACAATAAATTTGTTAGATGTTTTTGGACTGATCCTGTGTCAAGGAGACACTATAATTTCTTCGGTGATGTGGTTGTGTTTGATACCACATATAACATAAATAAGTACAGAATGATTTTTGCTCCATTCACCGGGGTTAACCATTATAGTCAGACCATTATTTTTTGTTGTGGGTTTTTGAGTGACGAAACAACCGATTCATTCATATGGTTGTTCAGTAAGCTATTGGAAGCAATGCCAAAAGGACCCCCATGTATTATCATCACCGATCAAGATCCTGCAATGACGAAAGCTATTGCCATGTCTTCCCTCAAACATTCCATCGTTATTACTTATGGCATATATTAAACAAATTTTCGGAGAAGATTAATCCAATAGTTTACCGGGATCAGTATCATAATATAAAGAATGTGATTTTGCATTCGGAGTCACCTGATGATTTTCCAATTGGCATAGGAGAGGCAAACAGAACTTCAGAAACAAGTGAAAAGGGCGGATTTTGTATTGAAACCCTAGGACTCTGTCCGCTTCCGTCGAATGGCTGCTAACCATTATTCTAGGTAGATCTTGCAACGATACCCATAGCCCAAGTATTCTATTTGGTTATTTACTAAAATGTCCCTTTGGAGGGGAAGGGTGGATTGTTAGTGTGGACGATTTAGAAGATATAATTGGAGGATATGTATGGTTAGGTTCCATTTGTATACTTGGTGGAATCTGGCATATCTTAACTAAACCCTTCGCGTGGGCCCGACGGTAGATCCAGCTTAGCTTATATATGTAATTAATGCGATCAAGCGGTTCACTAGTTTGACTTTTTTGTTCTCTCTCTTACGATATTTCTTGTCCGATTTCCATGTCGAGGTTTAGGAAGGGTTTTCAAAATCACCGGTATATAAGATGCAAAAAGGATCAATTGAAGGCGCTACTCAGAAAGGAAATCCTCGGGGATGGCTCAGCAAAGCCTGTCTTTTGGAGTACAAGAGTGGGTATGGTTGGTTCAGAGCTAAGGAGAATTCCTTCAACTACTTGAAGGGACTGCTTCCTGGTGAAGACATCTTTCAAACAAAAATGAAAAAGTCATTACAATAATTCGGTGGTGACGGAAAGACATAAGAAAGAAACTAGTTCTCGCTTTGAGAGAAAATAATGCCATTCGGAAGAAGTCTTCTACAGAATAAAAGCCTGTTACGAGTAAGTGGAGAAGAAAGATCTACAAAGATTCTTATCTCATTCCATTCCGATGGCTCAACTAGTAACCAATGGCGGATATCCTTATAGTTATATAAGTCTAAGAGCCAGATAGCAGCTTCACTCGACTGCCTTAAGATGTTATATTCATGCTGGGGAAGTAGTGATAGGAAAATATGATAGACTCTTATTCAATAAATGCTAGTTTTTTTATCAAGTTTTTAATGACTTTATAGTCAGACCGTTCTTGTGTTTCTAATATGAAGTCTCATTCGAAGCTTTAGACAAATGTGCTATTGAGATATTAGGATACGTGCCCTTTACACCCAGTCATTCCGAAGAAGACTCGCCCCCTCCATCTTACCGCGGCTGCTGGTACGGAGTTAGCCGGGGCTTCTGACAGTTTCTGAAAGACTTTCCGTCGATTCTCTGATGAAATAAGTCAATCCTTTGTACTTTTATTTTACCTTATGAAAGGCTCTCTCCAACTGCATCTTGAGAGGATTCGAACCAAACCATCTTCAAACAAAAGGGGTCGAGCTAGTCCTACCTTCCTTTTAGATTAGTTAATGGAAGTCACATTTTCTCTATTGGTACGCTAGAGCGGAGAGAGCAACGCTGGCCGACTTGTTAGCAGGGCGCAACAATTCGAGTGAGATTGTTATGGCGCAAAAGCATATATGGTCTGGTATTCCCTTGCTCCCTATATTGGTTATGTTCTTTATTTCTCGTCTAGCAGAAATGAATCGAGCTTTTTTTAATCTCCCAAAAGCTCTCGAACCAATCTTTTACTAAAAAGATTGAGCCAAATACAAAGATTCTATTGCATGTATTTTGAATAAATACATATATTTGTGGAGATATAGAAGATTTGAAATAGAAATCTAAGACTTAAATTTTTCTATTGTTGTCTTCAATCCACAATTAAGCTTTCCTGATTCTCTCGTTCAACCTTCCTTTTACATACAAAAAAAAGAGTGAATTAGCGCAGATTGGACTCCGCTGCCTTTTCTTGATCGCTAAGGGTGCAAAGGGCCACTTCTTTATTTATAGATAAGGGAGGCAGCCGGCCTAGAGATAGAATATACCTATACCAATAAAGAAGTTGTAAATTAGAGTATGCCTGGTTCACCAGGTTCTACCACCTCATAGCCCAATTTATAGTCAATCGATGAGTTTGATCATGGCTCAGAAGGAAGGCTGGGATTGATTATTTGGAAAGTCTAACTGGCAAAATAAAAATGAATTCTGGTCATATAATCTCTTTTGACTTTCTTAGTTCAGCACTTAAGTGGAGACAGGATACGAACCTGCAATCTTCGGGTCTTGAGCCTGATGAGTTCGCTAATTTTTCTACTCAGCCCATATTAGCCGTTCAACCACCGAGGCTAACTACCTTAGGTCGACCTCTAAATCCCTGCCTATCCCGACTCTTCGCCTCTTGAAGGAAGGTGCACAAAAAAAGGACCGTCGTCCGGCCTCCTTACTTTATCGGAACTCTCTTTTTAGAAGTTTGCCCCACCAATTAGTCGTCTTCCTTCTAGTTTTCTGCAAAAAAGTGATATAATAGAATATGTATCTTTCTATAATTGCCAATGCAAGCCGCAAGATCGGCCATTTTACTATCGAGTTTCGAGGGTCATCCATTATGAAAATACCTTCCTCTAAGTGGATATGTGGAAGTACGCTTGACTCTATTTTCTTTATATAGTTAATATAGATTGACTCTAGTCCAACATCCTAAGAAGACAAATAGGGATCATCTCTCTCCCGATCGCCATCTTCAGACCTAGTATAAGAGGCTATGTTGATAGCTTATGCTTAAGGAGCTGCTTCTGACTCGGTCTCAAAGATGGAGTAGTCTGATTGAAGCTACAAAGTTGGAAGATAATGGCTGGTTGCTCCATGTGTATGAGTTGCAGCATCGCTGGGTCCCATCATATGTGAATCACATTTTTAGTGTAGGAATATCAAGTAGCCAACGAGCCGAAAGTGCGCATGCTTTTTTTAAAAGGTATGTGTCAACTCAAAACTCCTTAATGGATTTTATCACTCGGTTCAATAGTGCTCTTAGAATTTAATGCCATAATGAGTTAGTATATGATCACGCCGGCATAAATGAGCAACCAAAATGCAAGTTGTTATGGGCAATAGAAGGGCAAATGAGAAATTTGTACACAACGGAGAATTTTTGGAGCTTTCAAGATGAGATTGAAGAAAGTAATGCATATTGCATTGATCTTGTGTCAAATTGCTCAAAAAATGAGGTTTACCACGTTAAAAAGGTTCAAGAAAAAGATGGCTCTCGACCTCGACGTTTGGTATACAATGAAGAACTAGATATCCTTTCAGCAGTTGTAACAAGTTTGAGTTTGAAGGAATCCCATGCAGACATATGCTAGTATGTTTTAGAGTCAAGCAATTGTTTGAGTTACCTGAGAAGTATATCATGCATAGGTGGACAAAGAATGCAAAAGTGGGATTGGTAATTGATAAAAGTGGCACATGCATAACTGAAATTGAAGATATGCCCTTGGTGATGCGTCATGCGAAGTTGTCTCATGCGGCTACATTGTTGGTGGATGATGCATCCTTAACTGATGTTGGAACTGACCTGATGCTAAATGCTTTTGATAATTTACATATTAAAGTGAGGGAAATCAATAGTGGTATAAAAGTGAACCCACAACTTGCAGAAGGAAATATTGGTAAAGAATATGAAAATATCAATGATCCGTCAAAAGTGAGGACAAAGGAATGTGGAAAAAGGCTAACGTCATCCAAGGTAAAGAAAATCCCGAAAGGAAGATTGTGCCGTGAATGTGGACTTCGTGGACAATCACATGACAAGCGCAATTGTCCAAATTTACACGACAGGTATTGATCAATTTTATTTGGTTCAAGTCATTTTTAGATCTCTTATTGGTCACGATAAAAATGATAATGACTTTGTATTCATTTGTATATTGTGCATAGTTCTATTGTAGGTGACTATCTAAGCACTTCTGATGATCTTATTGAGGATGAGAACGACTAAGTTTATGTTAAAGGTAATATGGAATGTGACTAATTTTTAATTTATAATATCTCTTTATGCTAATTGTTTATTTTTCTTCAGGTTTTGATGAAGTCAAACAATAAGAGTATCTTGGATTGGATTTTTGCGTTATGCACAATCAAGAAGTTCATTGTCATTCTTTTATATTATTTTGTCTTTTTGACATTTGTTTATTATTTTAACTTTTTGGCATTTATTTCCGCCAACATGTTTTTTTAGTCATTTAGTATCAAGAATGCATGAGATTCATGTTTTGCTTAATGATAAGTTTTGAATTTATTAAGGAAAATATATGTAGCGTGTTTTATTTTTGTACATTTGTGCTGAAATCTTACTAGAAAGTAAAAAAGGAAGTGCACTCCACTGCTACTAGCATTCTACTTCTAATCTTTTCAGAATTTGACTTTGTGTTATTTGAAAAATGAGATTTACTTTTTCAATCAGCAAAAATAAGTGGATTTAGTAATGATAGTTTCTTAAAGAGCAGAAAAAAAATTAGTTGGAATTCTGGTATATAACAGGAACTGGAGACTGGAGAGTGACTTTCTTTTTATGAATCCAATGTCAACTTCTAATCATTACTCCACTTGATACCCAATATAAATAATATTGTACATTTTGTGGTATTAGGAAAGGACAAAAACATTGGGGCGGCAGTTACACAAAGTTCGGTAGTGAAAATATCACTTTTATTTTATAGAAATTTTAATTTTATTTATAAAAGTATCATTTTTTTTTGAATAAAAATAAAACAATCTTTTTTTTAATAGTAAAAATATCACTTTTTAAAATTTATTACTTTTTCGAATAAAAGTATTACTTTTATCTGTAAAAGTACCGCACTTTTTTATAAGATACACTTAGCTACAACACACAAGACGCATTAGGATAGGTACACGCTAAAGCATCAAGCAAATAAATCATATGATTGTGTAATATAATGTTATTCAAAATGAGCTGCCGTTTTCTTTCAAAATACTAATTATTAATATTCATAGAAAATAAATAATTAAATGAAATAGTAATGATTTTATGTGCTTTTTGGGCTCATTTATATAGAAAAAAATTATATAAAACTATGTAGAAATAGACCCGTTTTCTCACATTTTCATATTTAGTGTGGATTTTACTTGATTTGTTGATTTTGGATTTATTTTCATATAGTTGAGGCAAAACATGCAAGCATAGAGTCCTGGTAAAAAATGGAGCAAGAAAAAGGGCCAAACAACAAAAAAGGGACCCGTAATACATTGGGGCCGTGACTCGTCCAAGTCGGTTGTGACCTGACCGAGTTACGATGCGGATCGAGCAAATACATGGTTTGCATTCAGTTCGAGCTGGAGCTAGTCTCGACTGAGTCGGAGCGTAGTTCAAGGAGGAGTTGATTTTGCATTTGGGTCGAGTCTAGGAACGACCTAGCTGAGTGCACTCGTCAACGACTCGACGAGTCCATCACTTGGTGGCTGAAAATTTTGATTTTCAGCTCTGGCATGTTTTATACCTATTTTCAGTCTGATACGTATTCTTATATAAACGGATACCTTAAGCCGTGTAATTACATAAAAAAAATACAAGGAGAGTCAATACTATCAGTAGACAAGGGCTGAAAGAGATAGTAGAGGAAGACAAGAAGCAGTCCGGTGGAACCAAGCATCGAAGACGACATTGTTCCCGTTTTACTTTCCATTTATTTTATAGAAATAATGCAATTCATTTATTCCATGTCTTTATTTATTAAATTTTATGGAAGAGATTCTATTATTATAGGATTTGATGTTTGGGTCCAGTTGTAAGATTATTGTGGCCCACGTGCTATCAAATTAAGTTATTAAAATATTTTAAATATCTATATTTTATGGTTTAGGTAAATAATATTTTGGATAAGGTTTGGTCAGTTTGTATCCATAAGGAGATGGTTTTTCACGTTGATAGAACGTGACTTGAAAGCAATTCAAATTGCTTTAGAACTATATTTCTATAAGAAATTCGTCTCTTCTCCACCTATAAAAGAAAATATAGTTATTTTATTTCTATAAATTTAATTGATCACACAATCATGACGCTTCAAGATTAGCGCCTTAACTTATTTTAGGGAAATAATAATTTCATTAATCATCAGAAGTTGGGCTCTCGCCCTACATCACGATGTAGCAAAGTATTAACACACGAAGTAAGATCTTCTATCCACTCTCTCTATAATCATCAATATCTACTTCTATATGAGTTATGGTGTGTGCTACTTGATTCTCTCAGGGA
>JAUEKW010135004.1:0-20448 GCA_032274785.1 Ajuga reptans
AATGATTTCTTCCTGATTAATTGAAGATTTGACGGACTCTAAATTGCAACTTGCTAAAAGATGAACATGACTAAAAATATGAAGTGCATTTGGGCGGGAAAAATTAAGAATTACTATTTATAGACGGATGCATTATATTATATAGTAAGATATGCGTTTTCTTCTATTCTCTGGGTAATTGATTAACGGATGGATCAACGAAATGAAGGCGGTGAAAGAGGTAAATTCGGGCGGAGGGCTAGGGGCGCGACTAGAGCAGCGAGGGGAGATCACGATCGGTGAAGCGCTTGAAGCAACTGCTCTGACGGCGGGGCACAGGCCTGTCGACTACAGCGACGCCGCCGCTATACAGGCGGCGGAGGTTAGGGCTACTGGCCGTACAAATATAGTTCCCGGCGGCGTTGCTGCTGCTGCTCAATCTGCCGCCACTCGTAATGCTCGATTGCCAAGAGACGAGGATAAGACAAAGCTTGGTGAAATTCTTTCGGTATGTTTTCATCTCTCTTTCATGCTCTATTAATTCAATTTCCGGCTAGAAAATGGTGAGATTTTCCTTGGTGGAATCAATTCAGTTTCCAACTCAATTAATCTAGGCATCTCCTTTTATTAATAGACATTTTGTGAATTAATAAATATGTCCATGTAATGATCATCTGATGATGTAGAAGGAAATCGTAGGAAATGATCCAAACTACTTTTGCTAATAGATGTATGATGAATTAACAAATATGTTCATACGATGATATGATGTAAAAGGAATATAGGATGGTTATGTAGCAGATGATTCGAACTTTGTTTCTCATATTACCATCGCATGAATCATGATATGCGCATAAAAATATTAAAATCAGGATGCAAGTTCAAAGCTACCATCAGACAAACCGGTGACTCGTCGAGACGCAGAGGGAGTGATCGGAGCTGAGTTGAGGAACGATCCGAACCTCTGCACGCGCCCGGGCGGCGTAGCCGCCTCGCTGGCTGCAGCGGCGCGGCTGAACCAGACGAATTCTCTTCATAATAGTCAGAACAAACTCAACAACTGATGATGAAATGTTATTTCTATCTTTACATTCGATCATCTGCTAATTAACATATCTATCTCAACGTAAAATAAACTCAAATGTTTTTAGGTCATCTGCAGAAGTTAATAAGTGGAGGCATATGCATTAATGATTAGAAGTTCTTTTCTTTTTTTGGAATATATATATAGAATGCTATCATAGGGTTGTTCTTCTTTTTCTGGTTCCGTTTCATGGTGTTTGTATGATTTGTAAGAATATTTTGGTTTAATGAGTGATTATTTTCAAATGAGTAGTTCAATGGTACATTATTTCTCTCTTCTATGTTTGCTAAAAGATCAGTTTTTAGAAAAGTTCACAAAGAATATCGTGAGCTATTTTATTATTTTAATTTGATTGTATTCAAATTTCAAATACCAAAGAGCCACACAAAAACAAAAAACAGACAAAAAAAGAAATTAGGGATAGTTTCAATTAATTTAAAGCCTAAACGATAGATAATTCTCAATTTAGGGCTTGAAACATAGAAATTATCAATCAAGACTAAAAGATAGAAACTATCAATTAAAGATTTATAAATCTAAAATCTTGTTAGGTTTCTTGAAATTCTCAATTACTTTAAAAATATTAAAGTCTCAGAAAATATAATAAATAAATTTTACGTGCAAAAATAATGAAGAAAAATAAAATAAAATGTATAATAATGAGGCTAGAATAACAAGATGCCAAAAGAATATCAGATTTGTAGGTTTTTACTTATAGATAGTTTCGTCCCGAGTGAGTCATGTGTGGCAACCATACGATCACGAACCTTATTCCGCATGGCATATAATTTTTTTGAATAAGAGTAGGACTTATATATGGATATTGAGACATAGTAAACCAACCACATAAAACGAGATCCATATAGCCGCCACAGACAAGTTTGTCTTCAATCTATCAACCTCAAATTGATATTTTTTTTTTTTATCTTTCAGCTCCGAATTGAAAATAAACTTTCCATTCCCTAAATTGATATTTTTCCTTAATTTATTTGGTCATTAACATATACATGGATAAAAATAAAATAAATGCTGAATTTACCATTCCTAATATCCTGGTTTTATGCATCAATTCACTCTACACAAGTATCCATGTAAATCGACAATATACACAACCCTGGTGTATTTTAGCCTGCACCAGGCCCTCATACAATCAGTACGAAGAAAAACATGTAGAAACGGAAAAATGATAGACAAATTTGCCAGAAACAAATGACGGTTACTGTTACCAAAATCTATACACATTAAATGCTACACCGGGAGATATACAACACGTGGCTTCAACTATTATGGGCCAAAACTTGCATTCAACTATACAAGGAAGCAGCTGAAGTATCTTGCACATCAAAATCCAATTTAACTTTTACCGAATCGGGCTATACAATTACCGTATTCACACTTGAGGAAACTAAGGTGTAGAATTTACAGGGATCTCTTGTGACAAAGATGCAGTTGGTTGTTCTAAGTGTGGAGAGGCGACAAGTCGTTGCAATGGTTTTAGTGCCACACACAGCTGCGCAAAAGAGGGCCGCAGATTTGGATCCCTGGTATCAGGAAGCGCGGCTATTAGCACATTATCTTATTATTTTAAAAATAGTAAATAAATAAAAATAAGACGGCGTATATGACTTACTGTTGCCAACATTCCCATATTATCCTTGCAACAAGAGGGTCGACCTCCTTTGGGATGTCAAGACGTCGGTTTTGGAAACCTACTGCACCCACGACTTGCATTGGGTTCATTCCGCTCCAAGGCAATTTGAGCGTTGCAAGCTCCCATAAAATAACACCGAAGCTATATACATCACACCTGCAAAGTTGACAGAGTAACTTAAAATCTCCATTGCATTGGGGTGATCAGTCAAAGTTCAAAAAAGCCACGACTAGCCCAGATGAAAGTATTTGATTTTCATATCCAGCAGTTAAATAGCACAGATCCTTTCTCAAGTGCATCAAAATTGGTAAAAATTTGACTTCAGATCATTTTCTGGTGATTTTACCATATGTTAAGATCAACTTAGGCAATCATCGCATAATAATTTTCAAAGGATAAAGGTCAAACTAACTAGTTAAAAATTGAAAACGGGAATTTAAAATTGATGTGGCAAGTTTTAGGATTATGAAAATGGAAGAAGGATTAGATGGCATCTGTACGCAATGCCACCTCATATGAGGGGCAGAAGCGGTTCTTCCCATTGCACTTAAGAGAAAACAAGGCTGAAACTGTGCCTGGCAGCAAGTAGTTTTCAAACATATTTCATATGACTGCAATAGCAGAAAGGATACAAATGAGCTGACTTACTTTTCATTTGAAGGCTCATTTCGGAGAACTTCGGGAGCCATCCACTCAGGCTTTAATTTCAACCACACCCACAAAGAAAAAGGAGGTAAATAAATACGCACAATCATTGATAAAGAAAAGGATGACAGGACGACTAATCCCACATCAATTGAGTGTTGAAAAGTATACTGATATTCTATCATCTAAAATAAAAGGCTCACCGTTCCTGCAGTCGACTTGGATGACAAAAACGTATTATGCTTCAAGCGTGACAATCCAAAATCACCCACCTGCATCATATGTAGGTACAAAACTAAAACGCCCAGAAACAATGATTAACTGCTAAAAAAATGTATATCAACAACTTAGAATTTATTCCTTCATCAATCTCTGTTGAATATCTAGCCATGCATTTTTAGAGGTAGGAACAAGAAACTCAGCCATCAAAAATGCCATATTCATGGCCTTGAACTGAATTTATACAAAATCTAACAAGAGAATATCTGGCACTAGAATATATTGCCCAAAATCAGCATTTGTATACCTTGACATTCCAATTGTTATCCACTAGGAGATTGGGTGATTTTAAATCACGGTGGACAATTGTTGGCATGCTTGTGTGTAAGCAGTTCATCCCTTTTGCCTGAAAATATAATCCCAAAAAAATTCTATTAGCAACTTAAAGGTAAATAATGTAAAGAATGCGTCCAAGGTCAACATCCATACCACATCAAGAGCCATTCTAATTCTCCTTTTTTCATCAATTTGACAATGAGGGCGATGAATTATCCGATATAAGCTTCCACTGCAAACCAACAATAGTGCAGCAAGAAATGAGGTTCACTAATATGATTGATAGAAAGCATGATTTTATATTATAATGGGTTTTACATCTTTGGTTCTCATAAAAAATGGGTTTACATTTCTCGGGGATGGTATAGGGTTAGTTTGAATGCATTTATATGAACAAGTATCAGTTTTGCTTTAGATATTCCCAAAAGCTCTTGGGTGGAGAAGACCAAGTCATCCACGAGATAAGTATAACCTAACTAAAAAAAAATTGACCAACAATTACAACAGATACAGACCCACTCTACTCTATGACAAACATGAGTTGTCAAATAGAAAAAGATACAGAGCCATTTTGCTCCTGCATATCATATGACAAGAAAGATTACAAGTGGAAGCTTCAAAGTCATCTAAAAAAAACCCCCCCAAAAAAATGTAGAAGCTTCAAAGAAGATTTTAAAAAAAACTAAGTACAGTAGGTACAAGCTAACATGGATACGGAACAGATAGAATACATTGGAACTCTTATATTGAGCTTATACAGGCTGACTGGTTAATTTATAACTACATTTCTTTAGCGCCACTGAGTTCCGTGCCTTCACACTTTTTCTAAATCAGTTATTCTATGATAATACTAGAATGAAGAACATATATTTCGTAACCAGGCTCCAGAAACAGCATACAAAGGAGATCGTCTAGATCTGAAGTCCTATTTCCCAGAGTTATCGCCATAAATATAATCAGCACCATATCATGAAAAAAGATGATTGTTCAGCTCTTTCTTAGCAAGATATGCTTCTAAATAACCCACATAATTTATTTATTTTTTAAAAGAAACATTCTTGATAACCCACACAATGATTCCATATGACAAGCAATTGACCTTCGTGAAGTTCTCTGATGCTGAGAATGCAGACAGACACACAAGAAAATACAAAACAAAGGTGTCGTCGACCAAGTCAATAACAGCACAGTGAAGTAACTACTTCTGTATTTGAAGATTCTAGCAATACTACTTTTGGTCATATTTCGCATTAAAGCAGTCATATGTGAGAGTCATCCTATCTGAGAGGTCAGTATTGAGTATGTACTGCAGCTACGTCAGCTATCAGGTGATATTTGCAAGAAAAATATCATATATCAAGAGGAAGCCCATAGCAGATATCACGTTTTTTATTATATACTACACCTGGGATACCAATTAGAACTCGGTACAAAACCCTCTCATCCACATTTTACTTTGAAACATGATTTTCAGTCTTCACTATCAAGCTATGTTTAGGACTTAAACACTTGATATATGAGCTTATAGTGTTACCTTCAACAAAACATTTGGTGCCATAAAAAAGATACTGATGAATGCTAAAAGCAAATATCACATCTCATGCAACAACTCATAAGAGTCGGCTCTTACATCCTATGAGTTACAGGCTTTGTTGACGGATTAATAGCGACTGGAAAAGATCATGCATATTAAGGATAACTTACCGAGGCAGAAATTCAGTGATGATAGAAAGGTTTGGAGGGCGAGTCACTGCACCCATGAAAAGAACAACATTTGGATGGCGTAGCCTACGCATTATCCGCACCTGCAACAAGAAATCCCAATTGTAGAAAATTTAAGTAAAATATCAGATTGCGGACCAACAGAACTGAGAATTGAGAACATATCCAATACTTGACTCTAGAAAGTTTTTCATGGCCACTGATGTCAGACCCTCAAAATAAATAAGGGAAGCAACTCATGGAAGCAACACATTTTCCATGTTGCTGAATATAATGGCCAAATCACTGTTAGTACTCATACTACACAACAAAGTGTACAATAAGACAACTCAAGGTCAACTGAATTTTTTTTCCCAGCCTTTTGTTTTCCCCCTTCGACTTTTTGTTCTTTTTAAGAGCAGGCAGAACAGTGAAACATTTATGCGCCGAACCTTCAGCGGAAGACATGCCCCATGGTGATAAAGACGAATTTATCTACAGTTGTCAAATATCTTCCTAAGATATCTGGAAAATTTAATTCACAGGCACGTCAAAGAAGGGGAATCCTTACTTCTCTCTTGAACTCATCCAAAGCAGCACCAGAGAAATCTTGGTCAAGAAACTTCTTAACAGCAACTTCCTGTTTCAAACAATCCACAGCCAGAAGAGTTTAATTTTACTAATACATTGCAGGGCCCTGTGTTTACTCCAATAAACAATAAAAAAGGTCAGTTGTCACTTTGCAGTTTGCATCACTCTTCAGAGAACCAATTAACATATCAACATTTTATCTAACAAGAGAAAATCATTAAAAAGTAGTGTTATGAGGAAGATATGCACGTAAATGCCACTCCAGCATCCACACTAAAGAGAGATATACAAACATACATGCCTAAGTAAGGTTTATCAAATACCAGCTAATTACTGGAAGAAAGTGACACATGCTAGAAACATACGGCATGGAAAAAAAAATCTTCTATAGAGAACGGACTAGCACTAGTTATCTTGTGGAAAAGGTAGTGATTTTGGGCACGGCTGGTGGAATATCGATATGACTATTAGTAGATCAGGATAAAGGCCCCAGTATAAGGAACCTCGTGGAACTATTTAAACACAAAATAGGCAACTTACTGTGCCATTCCAATCGGCGTGGTAGACCTCTCCATAAGAACCTGAAAAGCAAGATTGTAGCGACAATGGATTATCTCTCTCATAAATAAGAATAGACACCTATAAAACTCATTGTTTTTTATATGCCATTCAGAAACAGAAAAGAAACAGGAACCAGGTCAACAAATAAGAATCTGAGAACAGTTAAAAGAACTGCAATCATCTACATGCCTACAGAGAAGCTAACTCTGTAGAGATTTGTATCAACTAAATACAATATCAGCACAGACATGCCACACATAATGAAAGTTTGAACAAATGAAGAGTGATAAAAAAAGTAGCTGGTGTGTTTGTTACCTAGTCCAATCCTTTCACCTAGGACAAGATCTTCCCAGACAATTTCACATCCCACATCATCAATATCTGTATCAACATTTTTAGCTCCTAAATCAAGTGAATAGCCGGCACCTTCAGTTTTCATTTTCATATTCGTCATAATTAATCTCTCCTGCATATTTTGCTTATCCTTACCTGGCCTGGTTGCAGCGATCTCATGGTCTTCATTCTTAATAATGCCCCCATGCTCCCTCAGATATGTTTCACTATCATTAAACCTAAAATCTTCCCCTGAAGGCAACCGACTTGGTCTTCTTTCATTAGTCACTAACTTAAAATTTTTACTTGGTATATTTTCACTTATTTCAGCAGCATTATCAGAGGAATCTTCAGGAAAATTGGAAGCTTTGGATGGAGGCTTTGAACCTTTAGTAACAACTGCTTGTGTATTGCCTCTGTTAGATCCTTGATTGTTCTTCACAAATGAACCTTCGACAAAACCCTGCTCCTTTTCCTTAGGGATATCATTCCATGCATGACGATTTTTCCACATCAAGGGTGCCGGAGGCCGGCTGCTGACAATGTTATGTTTTGGGAATTGCAATTTACCAACTTCATTTGGAAGATCATTCTGTACAACAGTTTTATTAGATCCCTTAATTTGGAAGGGATTTAGCTCGGCAAAGAGATCTTTTGGGTCTTGAGCACTTTTTGGGCTGTATGGAACAACATTTACATTCATCCTGACACCATCAGCTGCTAAATTGGGCCCACGCCCACCTTTATATAATGAACTCCCATTTGCCTGTGATGAACTATGATCCGACTGATTAGCAGAAGGCACGTTCTCATGTAGTCCAGAAGTCCCAACTCCATCACTAGCACTAGCATCTAATGACGAAAGCAGTGCTTCCGGCTTCCAAGATGTAGCACCAAAATTCTGAGCAGGATGCGTTGAAGATACTTTAGTATCTCTAGTTATCTGAAAATTGGGAAGCGTACTCAGCTCTGGACTGTGTGACTTCAAAGGAGTATCCTTTCCACCCATAGCATCTGCTGGGATTAGTGTCCCAGGAGCTCCCATGAGATCAACCAAGCACTCACTGCATCCAAGGAAATGATTTACTTCAAGTAACACAGCAAACATGAATATAAAATAATGAATTAATTAAGAGATATACATAGTTATTTAAAATTCCAACACGAATGCATTTCTAAGTAGGGTGGTGATAAGATTTAAACTCCAAAAACGTTTGTTAGGCTTCACAGTAACAAGTTGAATGGACGACCTCATCTAAAAGCTTAAGCTGCTAGAAAGGATTTTCTTTTTTCACGAAGAAACAAAAAGTTATTTATTTAATTATTCGGATAAAAAATGAATAAAAGGGACGAGAAATTCCATACAACAGACCTGAATCTAAAGAACGAGACTCCAATTTCTGGCTATATTTGACACATGAAAATTTCTAAAATCTCTATGATTTAACAACCACCAACAAAGCAACCTAAACTTAGTTTTCTCCCAAACTTCCTCAAAAGTCTCCTCAGAATTCTAGAAACAATCTCTTCTTCATTTCTAACCAAAGGCACCAACATAGCGCTGGAATGATCACTTCCTGTAGACCTTGACCTTTTTTTTTGTTTATAAGACCCCCAAGACAATCATTTGACATTTATCAACTTCAATCTAGAACCATATTCACGGTAGCCTCAATTTTACGACTGGCAATAGATTATTCGCCTCATTCTAAATGAAGTAGTAAAATCATGCCGTGTATCCCCAGAGGGTATCATTTTTCCGTATGACACTCAAGTGCACCATCTTCTGTGGTGAAATTTATCATCTACCAATCTGTGGTCGAGAGATAGGGGGCACATCAAACAGAATCTCATATCATGCTTCTTCATTAAAAAGGATTATATTTGGTGAATGTAGAGATCACTTGGGATACCAAAGGGAATACATGGTATGGTGACAAGTACAAAGATCCAACTTCCAGGTACTCAAGCATTATAAAGGAACCTGGCCTCAAGGAAGCTAACAAATCTCCATGAAACTTTAACTGAAAAAAAGATGGGTATCACCTTTAATATCTACTCAATCCTGGCAGATACTTGGTACATTATACACAACCAAAATAAAGATCATCTTTCTAGACACTATATCTAACCAACCTCATCCTAGATAAAACTCACCTCATCCTAGATAAAAGTAACCTCATCCTATATTTACATTGAATTCTTCAAATGTCCAACTGTTGGTCTTCAATGTGATATCAGAACAGGTGATTGTAAAAGAAATTTTAACCCCTAATGTTAGGTAATACATGAATTTTAAGGGTTAGTCAAAACCAGTCTGAATACAAACAGAATTCATCATCTACAAATCATAAACAATGGGAGCAGTTTTCAATTACCTGCCATCGTGTAACCTCACAATGTTAATAGCATCGTCCTCAACACCAGTGTAATGACTACCCTTCACTAATCTGCAAGGTATTCCAACACTATCAGCTAATGCCTGCATAGAAGAAAAAATTAAATAAATCACAGGAACGCTCAAATGCATCATTGTCAGGGATATAGGGAATTTTAATAACATATTAGATGGTCATGAGCTCTATTCTTTCTTTCTTTTTGGTACTGAAAGTCATTGCGTCAACTAGACATGTCTTCCTCCAACATGAAAGAATCTATTGCTGAGAGGAAGTGGATAATATGATAACAAATAAAATTTTCCATTTGCTCATTAGAAGAGATAGAACTCCTTAGTTGATTGGAAATTATATAAATGAGGCGAATTGCCCCACCTCTTGTTAGGGGAAGAAAGTAGGACAAGCTAAGTTCCAAACGAGCTAAGAGCACCAACCACTATAGACTTTACTAGAAATTACAGATACAATGCAAAGTTTCATGGTACTTGCATGTACATTGTAGTTGCCCTTACGAGCTCCAGCACAGATGGTTCTAACTTCCAGGCGAGTATCTACTTGAAGTTGATCATTATGGCCTGTTTGGTTTGCTCCAGTTAGTAGTTAATTGCTTATGCCCCAAGGGCCAAAGGAGCCATTTTAAGACCTAATTTAGCACCTTTAACTTGACTACTCCTCCTTTCCTCATTCCATCAATCTCTTTATAATCCACTCCTACCTTGTCCAAACATTTTCACTTTGCAGAGCTGGCAAGCCTTAAACATGGTAACCTTTTTCACAAAATAATTGTGGCGCAACCATTATAGTTTAACCTTAAATTAGTATCTTAAAACTTAGTGCTCATTGCTCTCCTTATCTTTTAAAGACCAAGCACTTCTTTTACAAGTTGTGCTAGGGGCCAGCTGTTTCTAGCAACTGCACATTCTGTACTTGGTTGTGACGCATATTTTACCTTTTATCTAACATCAGAGAGTTCGAATTCTATGGGCATGAATCAAAAGTCAACTTATAGGAAGCAAGAACCCTCATTTATGTAAAGCCATAAATTATTGAGAGCAACTAAAGAAGGATCCTGCTAATATAATAAGTGATACTTAATCTATCTATGCACTGACCATCAAAAACTCGCGTACCGCCAGCGTGGAAGTTCAGAATACTCGCCATCCACAAGGCATGAGGAATAAAAGCACAACATATAGAATTTTATCTTGCCTTAAAAAGCAGTGCTCGGTGACGTAAGAGGCCAACTTTTAGGGATCCAATAGGCAGCACAGTGGTGTGAAGTGATGTCCTCAACTCCATACTTCTTTCCATCCATTTAGCCAATATGATATTTGCATCACGTACGGAGCCACCTAGGTGCTCTGTGACAAGTTCAGCTAGTCTCTGTATAAGCACAGTAATTTCAGATGTAGGGCAGTCCAATACTATGCAGTGCGCAATCTGCATCAACTCCTCCAAAGCAGGGTCTATTTTTTTGTTTACTATGACAACCTCATAGTTGAAGGCCCCAATGTTGCTCTCAAGATCTGTAAGAGAAGGCATGTTCCCTCGAGCTGCTGGATCTGCAGATAGATTATATACATCATAGAAACCATCCACCACTTTTTCCTCAAAGTCAAGGACGCCGAAATTCTGACAAAGATATAGAAACAAAGAAAAAACCTTAAGTTACAGAAATAAAGTGCAGATTTCTCATCAATGAATAATTTCGATAGGAACAGAAATTATCCTAAAGCCACGGCACCAAATAGACTAACACCATTACAGTAAACTTCTGCAGTATCTAATGGAAGACCTTGAGTAGGCACAAACTCATTTAAAGCATAAGCTCTCAGTTGACACTATTTAGATGATAATATTCTTTCAGAGTTTATATTACTAATGGGATTTTAATCACAATATCATTTATTTTGTATCAACTGGTCTATTTCAGTTTTTAATGTTCCAGTACATGGACCTGTAAATTGTTACATCCTAGGGAAGGTGCTCAAACTCAAAATATATACCACCATACAAGAAAAGTTTTTAATCGTTCTAAAAATGGAATATCATCTTCCAAATCACATTCTTGTAAAGTATAACATATGTTGCCTTCTTCATGATTGAGCCAATCAAAAACTCAAGAGTCGAGACTTGTCCAAAGAGATGAAATCACCATTATCTGTCTCAACTCTCAACTGTTGATAGATTCCTGTCCATGACAGGAGTTTGAATTTACCAGATATATCCCCAATTATCATCTCAAGTAACTATACTTCTGCTGTACTAAATGCACAGATTACAATTTTCATTAACACTGGTATCCGGTGCCTAACCACTATGGCAGCTTGAAGCAGAATTTTTTTTCAATGGAAAACAAACTGACAAGTACAGCAACAAATTTCTCTATGTGATCATAGAAACAGCCAGCGTATTGGGATAGCGCTCCTCAACTAAACAAAGCCTCCATTAGAAAAATAAGATACTTCATCCAGTTGGTGGTGACACAGATAATACGGGTGATGAGGATTATATTCTATCGCCCCTTAACTTCCATGTCCAGCTTTCATTTGGCTGTCATCAAAGATACATGGTTGTAATTCCCTAAATATTATATGAATTTCATTTTTCAAAATCACATATTTTTCACATCATTTTAGTTTTTCAACTTATCCATCCCTGTCCAGATTTGCAGCCATTCTCCCAGGAAAAACCACTACCATCTGCGACCAAATATTACCAAGTTAGTTTAGTTTTTGACTTGAGAGGTCCTACATGCAGCAAATGTCCCTCCCTATATCTATTTCTTTCTTTCTTTTTTCTCTATAGGAAATGACAACTTATATTATAAAGAGAGATTACAAAGTAAATGAAGAGAAAAGGCATCAAAGGGATGAGGAATCCTAGGTATGTAAAACTAATGTCCACAATACTATTTCCAACTCCTAGCGACATCAGATACATGAAACATTTCAAATTCCTTATGGGTTGAGGCCCATCAAATGTCCCTCTATGAACTTAAAAATCAATTAACCTGTCATATTGCATTAACCAGAAAGAGAAAAAGATCTCATGTTACACAATTTCCTAGATCACTAAATCACATTTTTCTAAAAGAAATTTCAAGGATAAAGAGAGGATCTGTAGTCTGGTGGACAATAGAACGAACCACCTGGGTGTCTAATATGCTATGGTTAAAAAAGTAAAAAAATGTGCCACTTGATGTGTGATATTACTTATCGCAACACGTTTCTGTCAACTTCTGAACCAAAATTCTTGACTTCCTGACAGGGGCTCCAGATGAACTAGATACCCATACTATCATTGATAGAGCATTTTTATACCAAAGCCATAAATAGCAGAGATTGGAGGCTCTGACGCAGTTTCCAATAAATGAACATTATTTTCATCTTTTTCTACCAAAAGTTTTACTTAACTACAGTGATGAGCAGCCTTGAATGAAGAGCATTGGTTCGATGTGATTAATGTGTACTAATTAACAAATGTGAGGTACCGTTCCTAATCCTAGTTGTGCCGACAAAATACCTGCTAACAGATGCAATCATTAAGCACTTGCCTATGGGCAGACAATCTAATATTCATGAAAATTCTACTTGTAAAGAAGCTTTTGTTCATAAAGAATGCCAAATTAGATTTTAAGCACTTGTTGAATTAGAAATGTCGTCGATATATGCGAAAGAAACATTGGAAACATACAAACCTTTGGCATATCGAATAAGTTGGTCTGTATAATACAAGTCATCAAGTTCAAAAGCCACAGGATCAAAATCATTCAAAAACTACCAAAAGGATAATTACCAACCAAAAGAATAAATAAACAAAAGTTGTCAATCATATAAATGTTATCAAGTTCTACAAATAGGTTATATGAGAACAAACAGCTGATTATGATAATCAAGGGCAAGCAAATCGCACTGACCCAATAGCGTCGCGACAACAAATCGGCAGCTGCGTCGCCATTATCCGCGCTGCGAATCGGAGCCTTGTCCGGGTCAATTAACGCAGAATCCTGACCCGATGACGACACGCTCAGAGCGAGGGCCAACTGTACCTGGTACTCCTCTTCGGAGGCGTAATAATCCTGCTGCTGATGATGCTGCAGGCTATTATTACCCTCAGTACTAGTACTATTATGAGTAGTGACGGCGGCGGCTGGAGCAGTAGCAGTGGTGGTGGTGGTTGAAGCAGTAGCCGGGGAAGATGGGGTGGTGCGATTATCGGAACCGGACGTAGATTGAGGTGTTGGTGAGGATTGCTGAGGGGTTTCGTTAGCACGATTGGGGTGGTGATGGAGCTTCTTGAAGATGTGTTTCATCTCGTCGTCGTCTCCTCGGCTTCCCTTTCTCTCTCTAGGCGCAGACTGCTTTTGCCTTTCTCTCTCTTCTGAATTGACAAATATGTCTATACTATAATGGACTGTTAAAGATGATCAAAAAAAAAAAAAATGGACTGTTAAACGTATTGACTGTAGACTAACGGAGATTGGAGTCATTGGACTAATCAGGTGTTTACATTGTTGGAAATTTGAGCCATTATTTAATACTAAATGGGACTGTTAAATTGAGCAACGTGTTTTAAAATGTTCGTAATAGAAACTACACGAACTATAACACAAGTGAGAGTAGAGATCTCAGAGGAAATCGTATATATTTCATTCAACAAATGAGCTTATTTATAGAAAATTTTCTCGTGCTTCTGCATTGTCGTGCTTCTTGGATTGTCGTGCTTCCGCATTATCGTGCTTCTTGCATTATCGTGCTTCTGCATTGTCGTGCTTCTTGCATTGTCGTGCTTCTTGGATTGTCGTGCTTCCGCATTGTCGTGCTTCTTGCATTGTCGTGCTTCCGCATTGTCGTGCTTCAGGCATTGTCGTGCTTCCGGCATTGTCGTGCTTCTGCATTGTCGTGCTTCAGACATTGTCGTGCTTCCGCATTGTCGTGCTTCAGGCATTGTCGTGCTTCCGACACTTTCGTTCTTCTGACCCACTTTCAGGATAAGCATTGGACTATGTGTTCACAAAATACATAGGTCACTCGTGTGACTCATAACACAACGGATATTATCTATATTTATATTTATATATTTATATAGAAAGATTAGTTCATATTTTTAATAAGTGATTTTTCCTACCAAAATTATAAGCTTGCTGAAAGTGGAAACAGATATTTGAAAACAGATTGAGATATTAATATAAATTTTAAAATCTAATGTACCTGTTGCATGTATCTTCTTAGGTGCAACGGGTTGACGATTTTCAAAAATGTATTAGTTTTTCTCGAAAAAATATTACTTTTTTGCGAAAATGTATCAATCGAAAAAGTATTACTATTTTTAATAAAAGTATCAACCCAAAGTTATAATTTCAATTATAAATTTATTAAAACAAGTAATATGTTTTGTCAATTAAGTAATATTTTTTGGCATAAAAGTAATATCTTTTTGTCCAGGTAGAATTATCTTACCCGTTGCATATAAAAATATTCATGCAGCACGGGTATATAAGTTTTTGCCACCCTTAAAATATGGACGAGATCTCAATTGCCTAAGTTAAACACGAATCACTTTTATTATTAATAAGACGAATCACTTAAATTGCCTCAATTGCCACCCTTAAATAAATAAACAAAGAAAAAACAGATTAAAAGACGAATCACTTTATGCCAACAAATCTTTCTCAAAATCTCCTAATTTTATTATTACCTAAATTAATTATAATATCTCATTGGCAAGAAATATTTTTAGGAGAAAAAAAAAGAATTTAAGATAATTGACTAATGCTATATATATTATTACACATCAATATATATTCATGAATTTATATTTGTAATATATATTATATATTTTGTAATACCCATGAATTTTTGCCTATAATTTTATATAATCCGAGTATTATTATTATTTGTGCAAATATATTATTTAATTGGGATGTACACATATCATTGCAAGCCCATGAATCATTTATTTTCTTTTTCTTTTTCAGGCCCAGACTAATTTTATTGCAAGCCCATATCATGCATAATATTCATTCTAGTTAATTCATTTGAACCCACGAACATAATTAGGCCCAACAGTTGAACCCATCAATACTCACATGGGCCTAGACAGCCCAATTTGAAATCGGGAAATTTCCCACACTAACTGAAAACATGTAGAGATCATGGAGAAGTACAGAAAATCATGGTGATAGGAGCTGAAGCAGTAAATAAGGGTCCCCATTAACAGGCCAAGCGGGGAAGAAGTTCCTGTCGCCGTCTGATCGGAGTAGAATCAGGCGCCTTGCGCCGTCTCCGGCAGGCCACACTGCCGTTGTCAGGCAGGTTGACCACCACCCGCGGTTGCCGTCGGCGGAATTAATCAGAAGAAGATTAGGGGAAATTATGTGTAGCAACTCCCCGTACATATCACCACATGTTTGCATGATTTCATTGGCTCGAGCTGGCTTTGACTGCACACGAAGACTTGGAGAAAAGATTATCATTGCCAATTGCCTGGAAATGTCATGTTTAGCACAAAGAAATGCTGTGTATAGAAATTCTCATTGGCAATTGCCTAAAATTCTCATCGGCGATTGCATAGAAATGTCATGTACAGAAATTCTCTATTTATTTTTCGTTGGAAAGATCACAAAGACCTAATTCGATTATTCAACAACCATTCGTAATTATTTCGGCCGACTGAGATTGCGGCCGAGAGCACAATGTATGCGCTCAATTTGTTGCAGAAATCCGCCGCAACTGCTGTTGTTTTGGGATTGCTTTTGATGTACCATCCCAATTCCGCGTTTGCAGCCTCTGGTGGACGTATGGGTGGACGTTCTTTCTCTTCTTCGTCTTCATCGTCGTCTAAGTCTCGTTCCACGACTTCTGCATCCTATTATACATCGTATAGGTCTCGTTCTTGTGCATCGTATTCTACACCGTATAAGTCTTGTTCCTCGACTAGTACATCGTATTATACACCGTATAAGTCTCGTTCCTCGACTAGTGCATCGTATTATACACCGTATAAGTCTCGTTCCTCGGCTTGTGCATCGTATTATATATCCTTTCCTGTTGACGCGCTAATCGTGCTTGTAGTTGGAATTATTGTTATTATTTTGGTCGCCAGTTTCTTTGATCAGGAGGATAGAGAGAAAACAAGTGTTCTCAAGCTACAGGTATGGTTTTATGTACAACTTGGTACTGTTTGATACTACGTCTCTTTGTCCTATAAAAACAGTCCTGTTTTATAACTGTTTGTTAGTATAGCTCACAAGCACGGCTTTTGTTTATGGTAGGGAAGGAGTATCAGTTTCCTTGTAGTTCGTATTGTCAATTTTCTAGTATCGAATTTACAGTTAGGACTAGAATATTTGATGCATGTTTACAGTTTGGAATTATTAGAAGATTAATGATGTCAACTGATTGGTAATACATGATTAAAATGGCAATGCCAGAGGGCTAATATATAATATGTTGGCTGCAATCCAAAGGGGCAAAATGATATTTGATGATAAAATCTCTACACATCAAATTCCATGGCTAATATTGTAATGCCAATATATGAATCTTTGCGATGCAATTGAAAGCACGATTTGTACGTGCTTTGATGAGTTTGATCCATCTGAGAAATAGACCTTATCTGGTTACTTCTTTTCTTGGTTTATTAGATAAGTTTATTAAGATTAATGTCACAATGTCCCCGGAACCATCAAACCAACCATTGTTGTTAAGGTGATTGATTCTAATATTTGGTAGACTTTTATAAGATGATTTTTTATTATTTGTCCAACTGTTTTCCATTATTCTTGTATTTGCTAGGTTGGATTACTGGGTTCGGCAAGGTCGCTTCAAAAGGATCTGAACTGGATTGCTGAAACTGCAGATACATCCACCAAGAAGGGTCTACACCACGTATTGACAGGTAACACGCCTCATCACCGGCTTATTCCCATTTCTTGCACCTCTCGATCAAGGAGATAAACTGTGAATTTCTTTCTATTTTAAAACACATAACTGTCGTTAGGAGGTGTTAGTGCTTAGGATTAAAACTTCCAATTGCATGTGCCCATTGGCTTATTAAAGGGCATATATGTATTTGCTTGCTAAAAGCCTGAAATTATAGCACTATAAGATTGATTGTGGTAAAAGAGGTTCTGTAGATTTTTCATACTTTTAATTAAATCCAACTTCATTTAGAGCGTACAGTAATGCTTCTGAAATTAGGATAAAAGAGGGTTTACACATACGTAAGTATGGCTTCCATTTAGATGTAGTGCATAAATCTTACGTGGAGTATATTTCTGCTTGGAAAACGCAAGAGAGGTACACTATTGAAGATTTTGTATATCCATATATTTACACAGTCTTATAAGGCAGAGCATGAGTTACTTGTTGCATTGGCCATTCTCTATCCAAACTTATCTCAATTTTTTTTATATATCAAATTTTTTCAATGGTAATGGCATCACTTAAGCTTCTCGATTTTTTTCATAATTCTTAATATGTGCCTTCTTTTTCCATTCTTTTTTGGGGCAATTATTGTGATATGGACAATTTTAAATTTGGTTGCAGAGACGGTACTAGCTATGCTTCGACATCCTGATTATTTCGTCTCTGCCTATTCATCTGTAAGTCATAATGTTGAGTACTGCCTTTATCTTTTCAAGCATTGGGATTTCTACCAACATTTGCCGGATCTGATCCTACCCATAAACAAGGTGAATTGATCGGGCTCTAGTTTTAGATGCTGTAGCCGTATCCACAATTTTGACTGTGTTGGAATTCATTATGTCAGCTGTGTTGTAATCGGAATCCGCATCATTTATGCTCTTGTACGTTGGCCTCATAAAATGCAGATTGATATAAAGAGCAGTACCGAAAAAGGGGAAGAAGGATTTAACAAACTATCAATCGAAGAACGTGGCAAGTTTGACGAGGAGACGCTTGTCAACATCAACAACATAAAAAAGAAGAGCTCAACCACCACCAAGAAAGCAGATGGTTTTAGCAGTGAGTACTTAGTGGTAAGGATTCTAACTCCCCCCCCCCCCCCCCCAATTTCAATTTTCACCTGATTTTCTTGCTCAAACATCGGAGAATGCAGGTGACAGTATTGGTGGCTATTAGAGGAGAACTCGTGCTGCCATCTATTAACAACAGTCAAGATTTGAAAGAAGCTTTGGAAAAGGTGTCATCAATCTCATCTAGTGCAACACTGGTAATAATATAATGTCTTCACTGTGAAACAGTCAAGTGTGTGTTTTTTTGCATCCTTTCCTTTTATCTCCTCGCTTTGAATCTATCTTGAAGCAGGCAGTTGAGGTGCTTTGGACCCCACAAAAGGAAGACGACACTCTGTCAAAAGATGAACTACTGCAAGATTACCCGTTATTGCAGCCTCTCGAAGATTTGAGGTCGAGCAAGATGTAGGGCGTGCAATGACCTATTCTATATGTTGCAGAAAACAAATTGGTATATGTAGTTTTGAGAACCCCCACACGAAATCGAGACTGCGATTGATTTGAAGAAAAGAAGCACCTTATGGCCTAGTAGTTTTGTGCTGCAGTAAAATCTGGTCCAGTAAGGAATTATTACATTGCCTAGTCTTAAGAAGTTAATAGCATTTCACCAACATAACTTCCTTTGTGCTTTTCTCTTGTGTGATTTTGTGTATAATGTTTTTTTTAGTGGAATTTTTGTCTATAATGTTAAAATTTATGGAATTTATGTAATTATCTTGCATTTGTTTTGGGTAGTTGTGTAATTATTGTGCATATGGTTTGGGTACAAAACTTGAGATGCTACAACTTCTGCATAATTTGAAACCAACGCAATAGTTTTTGTTAAGTTCATGCTAGGATAAGGATACTGAGATTGACTACATTGTTTTGATTTTTATAGAATCGTAATATTTCCCATGTCTAGGGTCAGAGATGATATGCTTTTGGTTTGATAATTAGTATGATGTGTTCGATTACAAAGCAAAAGTGATTTTTTGTATCATAGTAAGAGGCCTGGCCAACAACATATGTTGGGTCGGATTGGTAAAAAATTAGTGAGCTCATCCTCTCAAAAATACTAAAATTTTTCGGATGATTTGCATCCCGTTGGAATTTTTGGCTCATTGGTTTAGACTTACTGGGCCCGATAATTTTTTGGGCCTAGATTTTATGGTCCAAACCTATCTAAAATATTGAGTAGTTTGGACCGGTTTATTGGGCCGGACATATTTTGCCACATTTAAATTCATAATGCATGCTATTTGTCTTCTGTTTCTCATATTACTAGTAGATCACCCGTGCGATGCACGGTTATCAAATTTTGTTAAATACATATACGTTACATCTATCATATTATATATTTTTTAAATTTAATTTATTCTCATAGAAAATAATTTTAGAAATTTTAGTAATATATTAAGTAAAACTCGTCTTACTTAAATATTGCAAATCTAAATATTTATAGAACAAATTTAAATTGAAGGGGGAGACGAATTAATCTTTGAAAGAAGCAAAACATAAGTTGCAATTTTAGTTTTAAAAAAGAGTGCACATTCTTATTGTATGCACATAATCTTACATAATATCAAATTTACAAATTTCTAAAAACTTCCTTATGAACAACATTTGTTGTTCTGGTACAACTTTTATTTTCTTGATCACAGATGAGAATCTTCAGCCCTTTCCTGTTTGTGACTCTTGAAACTGCAACATAGAATTGACCGTGACTAAAGACTGGCTTTTTCAAATACAAACCAACCTGACTTTTGTTAATCGTCATGGCATAAGAAACAATTATAGGAAACTGTCTCCGCTGGAATTTGAAAGGCAAAGTAGGATCTGAAGGTGTTAGAGACATTCGCGGGATTAATATTAAATGACCAGCAGTACCTCCCGTAACAATTTTTCCTTCTAAAACATGAAATCCCAATTTTGTAATTATCAATCTGGTACCATTGCACAAACCAATAGA